>CAUJGJ010000060.1:358600-361100 GCA_963170055.1 Halisarca cf. caerulea | reverse complement strand
ATATATATATATATATATATATATATATATATATATGTATATGTATATATATATATATATATATATATATATATATATATATATATATATATATATATATATATTTATATATATATATATATAGCACACTATTACCTTTAGCTATTAAGTTTACTATTCTCACTGTAAAATTTATTACGTCATATACATTTCACAGCATGTAGACCAAAAAATTAATGGTAGGAAACATGCATTCTACATATTGTGCATACAGCATCTGATATCTCATCTTTTTACTAAACTCCACCTACTCTTACTGAAACCTTTTGATTTACATTCAGGACAATTTTGGAATGTGCCCGCTGACTTGAAAAGATTGCCACAATCACTGTTTGATTGTCCACAGTTATCAGATAGTAAAATGCAAGTCACGTTGAGAAGACCAAATCATCCAACTCACTTTTTCGATGCCTGTTTATACCATTTCCAGTGGGATGGAAATGAGCAAGAATGCCTTTATGCTGGAGACAGTGAAGGCTTCCCTGTGATCGAGGGAAAGTCCTCAGACTACAGGGTTTATGGCCTGTTCTCAACAGCATTCAAGTATTCCAAGTTTCGACTTAGTACCTGCAGAAATTAATGAGGCCATCCATGCAGGATGATTCAAGGATATCAATATCTTTTGACATGTAGTGAAGCCATAAAACTTATTGCAGACAATGAGTAATTAAAGAATTGTTCTCTAAATATGTTAGTCTCAGACTCTATACTTCAATGCGAGAATATAATATATAATAGGAATGCACACATGCACATACGCCACATGTGCATACAATCATACATTTCTACATACTGGCACATGGACACACAAACCCACTGACCTGCATACCCATATGCACACACACATGGGTAAACACACATATATATATACAGTGGAAACTCATTCAAGAAATCTCTTACTGTAACAGTGAATTTCTGTATAATATAGAGAATATTATTCTACTTTGACAGTGCAAATGGTTATAGTAAATTTCTGATATAGTGAAGAATCTTCATTGTCCTTAGGGATTCTTTACAATGAGATTCCCCTGTACAATCATGTACACATAAAACTAACATACACACACGCATACAAAGAACACACACAAACCAACACATGCACACATGCACATACACACATGAATGTGCACGCACACGTACACACAAACACACATGCACGTGCTGCCAATATAATACACAACAGACATCTATACAATGCATCTACACATAAGACACATGCATAGAACGTTAAGCCACTACAGTGAATTCTTGTTAATCTGCCATCATGCATGCACTTCATCTGCCAAGCCCTTTTATATATCCACCATTAATTTTGTGCATAAATTGATTGAAAAAGTACATGCAGTGTCATATTGATTTGGATAATTTACCAAACTCAATTGTGGCGGATTAATGAGAATTCACTATATATATATATATTTATATTTATATATATATATATATATATATATATATATATATATATATACACATATATATACATATATATAATACTATAACAGCTTCTTATCCACCCAACAAATTACAGTAGATACACTGAAATGACATCACAATTACCATGTGACTTGGATAATCCACCTAACTTGCAACTCTGCCAAAATAATTTAAAATTTTTGTGGTGTAGCATTCACCAGTACACCTACATGTATAATTACATGCATTCATGTTGTGTGGACATGGTTGGTGTATGCATGCACACAACAATATTGTTATAACAAATGCACAAATAAAACACACACATGTACATGTTCACATAAATGCATAATATCCTTTATATATATATTGAGAATAATAATGATACATTAATATATTATATAGGTGTGTGCATGTGTGTGTGTGCGTGTGCGTGTGTCTGTGTGTGTGTGTGTTTGTGTGTGTTTGTGTGTGTGTGTGTGTTTGTGTATGTGTGTGTGTGTGTGTGTGTGTGTGTGTGTGTGTGTGTGTGTGTGTGTGTGTGTGTGTACATGCATGTGTGTGTGTGTGTGTGCGTGTGTGTGTGTGTGTGTGTGTGTTTGTGTGTGTACATGTATATATTGCATAAATACGTATATATTGCATTATACAATATTACATGATTATCAAGTTTATACATATATCTGAGTATATCACTGGGCTAGGCCAAAATTTGAAGCTATTCACTCATTAGTGTTAGGTTTTACAATTATTGAATTTTAATGAACCTTGATGCAAATATATAGGTATGCTTGCAATAACGGATTATAATTATTTAAGCTGTTGCAGGGAATTGATTCAGTACTTCTGCAAAATACCCAATCACTTGAACACCTGGAACAGATATCTTCAGTCCTGATGTTACAGTGGATGCTTGAAATCCTGCTTGTGCCCTTGCAGATGCTCCACGTGAATAATCACTCCGACTTGAAAAACCAAAGCAGCCCCAACCAGTTGATGAGGAACTTCTTGCTCCATAGGTTGAGGCTCTCAGAACGCTTGAGGAGGT
>CAUJGJ010000060.1:343400-358400 GCA_963170055.1 Halisarca cf. caerulea | reverse complement strand
GCTTTTGTCAACCCCATTGAACTCCAATACCACATCACGGGCAAGTAGGAAACCTGACATGTACTGAGGCAGTCTATATGTGGATGCTGTAGAGAGAAATTGGCTCTCTGTTAAGTCACCTGTAGACCCAGGGATCCCAGGGGAAACCTTCAAATCTGGATCCGTCTACAATGATTGGTATATACAAGCAGAAAAATTGACTTGATGACTTGATGTAGTATAATAAGTATATAAGCTTCGTGGAAACGTGCATTAAATCAAGAAATTATAGTTCTGAGGAATAATATATATATACACAGTAGAACCTCACAAATATGACCACCCTTGGGACCGGTGCAAGTGGTCTTAACTTTGAGGTGGTCTTATTTCTGAAAGTACTGTCCAGAATGTCCAGAATAGCATGGCACATCCACAAGTCATTCTGTAGACACAGGATTCATATAAGGCAATAAAACTATAGAAAAATTGTACCATCACACCTCGTTTATTGCTACTGCATTAGGATGATAAAAATGTGACTCCAAGTTTACCCTCTCTTACTACTGATTAGGTCATTTCAGAGCCTAATGTCCACAGAGTACAGCAGTATCCACAAATAAGCGGTCTTTATTGTGAGGTTTTGACATCCAGAGGAAAAAGTGTGGTCCTTATTCTGTAACTAATTTCCATGTAAAAGTATAGGAGAAATTCCAGACTGCAACAAAGTGGTCTTAATTTTGAGGTATATACACACACACACACACACACACACATACACACACACACACACACACACACACACACACACACACACACACACACACACACACACACACATATATATAGTAAAATCTCGATAATTAGAACCATGATGATTAGAGTATCTGGCTTAATTCAAACGGAAAGTACAAAAAGGGAGTACATATGTGGTTGGTTAATTAGAACTTATGGATAATTAGAATTTTTTTACCGGAAAATCAAGGTTCTCATTAAAGAGATTTCATTGTGTGTGTGTGTGTGTGTGTATATATATATATATATATATATATATATATTGTAACATAATATTATGCATATATTAAGTAAACACATGGCCAAAAACAGACACAAAGAAAAAATTAGAATGACATCATACACAATTTGGTAATTTCAGAGAGACTTTACAGCACGTATTCAAAGATGGCCTTATAATTAGAATGCTGAATGATTGCACTAATACGTTGAGAGCAGGTCACCTGTGTGCATCCTAGTGCAATTACCCATATCTTTGAAAAAAATGGTAGCATCCTGCCCAAAAGCACCTGTGGACTGCACCACCACTGGAACGAAATGATGGGACATAAACCACTCTATGTGCAGGGGGTACTTGGCTGCTGCGGCTTTGTCCGCAACAGCAACAGCCCTCAGAAGGAGTACATATAAAAATAGTATGATATTTAAAAGGCATGACATATCTGGAGTGATGTATTCAATATCTATTGAAACTGTTACTTATGGCAGCCATTATATGGGTGCAAAGAGAGCATACTGTCTATGTAACGCTGTCTTTGAGGCTACACCATATGTTATTGCAGTTAAAATTGCTAAGACCATTACTTACAAATCCAATTCGGGTGTTTTTAAAGATGTCTGCTCGGAACCAAGGCCTTTGTATGGATACTTTGAGAATTTTCCCTTTTACAACAATACTGGAATTTGTCAGGGCATCTAATGTAGAGCTTGAACTATAGCTACTACTACGATATCCTGAACTTGCACTGTCCCACCAATTGTAGGAGTTTGAAGATGTATAGGACGACGAATAGGAAGAATATACTGCATATCGTGATGTTTGAAGCTCTTGCTGAGATGTTGATGCTGAGCGATATTCAAATGAAAGCCACCGGTCATTTGGATCGTATGCAATGTTATCAACTAAAGTTGCAGCTAAAGATGATGATGGGGCTGTTGGCAGTATAGCTCGCAGCTCACTGAGTTCATCGTCTATTCCTGTAAGAATAGCATCAGTACCTCTGGTGTCTGTATTTGTACTCAAAAGATCTTCTAATTCTGATGAATCAGAAATTGAGGCTGCTTTTTGTTCAGCCAATGCTTGTACATCGGTAACACACTGTGTGTATTCTATACATTCTGAAATATCAGATCGAGATGCAGCAGGATTATCACTTGCAGCTGCAATGCATTTGCACCTTTTCTCTGTGAGACGAATAGTAGCAGTAGTCAGCTCCTCATCAAGTTGGATACTTTGCACCTCCTTTTGACTTTTGGAACTGTTTAAAGTATCGGAACAAACATCACTAACACTTATCCCTCTGGTTGTCAGAAGTAACAGCCGCTGCCCTTCTAGCTCTCCGATTCTTTGTTGCACTTGCTCCCGGCTCATTGGCTTCACTCTACATAAATAATAGTATATTTATACTATGTTAGCATTGAGAAATTGCCTGGGATAAACTAAATCAGTTGTATGTAGGTAACACACAAGCTACCATGCAGCTTGCACATAATATACACAATGTCATGCATAAACACATAAAGCTATAATTTATGCACCAGGCCAGGCTATAAATTCTTATATACGTGCATTAAATTTTACATTATGTACACAACATACGTCTCATTAATGTAGTTGTACCAGTTGCTTGGTGTAAAATACACTGGGTAGATGGTTTGTGTTCGATCAAGAGATGAGACACCACTTGCCCTTAGAGCTGACTTAGCCTCAAGAAGTTCTATCCCAGGTGATGCACTATCCAACTGAAGCCACTTGGTCTCCACTTCATCCTTGTGACCAAATACCAGCCATTCAAGGTAGGAACCGTCAAGCCGAGCCTGATACAATGGGTAATTTTGAGTGAACCATTCCTCGTATTCAGCAGCAGGAAGTGATGTACGACGCTCTTCAATAACTTTTTCATTTTCAACTTTCATGTTATTGTACAGATCATTATACTTTTTGTATAAGAAAAGGCGATTTGTTTGAGTGCTTCTATCCATTGGATCTACCACAGTTGCACTGAGATACTCAATGGCCTGCTGGTGAGCTTTTCTCTTATCTGTACTGAGAGAATCAATTCCACGAACTGTCATTTGAGAAAGAAGTGTGCGGTATGTAGCTGCTAAGCTATAACCTGTATCACCACCTGCAAAAGGATTCACTGGTGGAATGACATCTGCAAGAGCAAACATATTTTCCATCACCCTTCTTGGAATTTCAATGCGCCTGGCATCTGGATCATCTGTGTTCAGGCTGTTCACATACTCATCCCCAGGATAATAATCATTGAAATTTAAAATTTTTCCAGGCAACAGCAAGGTTAATCGCTGCCCATCACCTTGACCAGTGATTTGAGAGAGAACCCTGTACAGTTGGAGCATTTGGTTCTGTGCCTTCTCACTGGTCTGGGCGAAACAACTGTTGACACAAAAGACCACAATCAATAAGCATACACATCCTGTAACTGCCATCGCGGGTTCTGGACTTCTGTCAGTTGGGCACCACTATTATACTCGAGAAGAAGCCACCAAAGATCAACCAACGCGATATAAAATGGCGCTTAACGCATTCGCTCCCATTCGAGATGCAGGCGCGAAGGGATTTTTGGTTGCTAACACTTTTATTGGTGAACTTTACAACGTGTTTGTCCGCTCCATATTCTAGACTCATTGATTACGAGGGAGGAGGAGGATTCAGCCTTTACGGTTATAGCGTCAAGTTAACGTTTCAAGGGGATTTCTCCTTCAACGGAGTGCATTTCAATAGTATCAAGGTATGGTAAATGGTTACTCTGTTAAGTAAGTCAAGCTGTCTTCGTTCCCGCTAAAAATACCATTCTCCGACCATCATAATTTTGTAACCCTGCCTTTGTCGGTCTGCAGAAGAGACCCATTGTCAGAGTCGACCCTATAGAGTCCACACGTGCAAAAAATTACCGAGAATATTGGGAATTATATTCTGCTTCTATTTTTGACAAATACGGTTGCATGTTAAATTTTTAATATCTTGCTTGCTAACTTATAATGGTGAGGTTGCTAGTCATAATAATTACCTAATATAGAGACATAATTTTGTTAATTAAAATGTAATATATTCTATAATATTCAAGTTTCTTGGATTAGCCTAAGATGAATATTCTGCAAATTAAAGCCAAGATTCTAAAATGCAAATAATATATATTAACCATACAAATATAATTGATAGCAGGAAAATATATGTCTCTTTCTTTCATTACAGGTGCAAAAAGATGGAAGGCTCATTTTAGAAAGCAGACAAAATGAAACAGAGCTTACACTAGACGTATTTCATACTAGTCACATACCTAGCCAAGGTGTGGTGTATTACAGATTTTATACTGAGAATGTTGCAGAACAACTTGAAAATATTGTGAACCTAACAAGTGCTCATTCAGAAAACTCCACCATTGTTCCCAACTGGGCTACTGTTATCACCTGGTACAATATCACTGAGGATGGATTAAAGGTACTTACTGTTGATTGCACATTTGTTTGTACAATTTGATGCATGGTGGAGTACATGCACAGAGATATATTTATATTTTCATGAATACAGACCTGGACCAGTAATATAATAATAATATTGATATGTATTGAATTTGTTATCATATTACATAATATTATACACAACATCATATATTTTACAAATTAGCAGTTACTACTATTATATAAAATGAGAATATAAAATATGGACATTGGACTTGCATGCTATACATAACAGGTAACATAATAAATTTTTCTTCCAACTGGTGGTGGCTAAAGATATAGCAGAGATTTCACAACTTACAGGGCCCGCACACTTTGTTCACAGGGCACTGTTATAATTTGAATTTGTACAGCATTATATTATATACATGTCTAACATATATGCTATCGTATTCAATACCAATCTTTTCTCACTAACATACAGTTCAATACATTCCAAGCAATTCTACTCACCGATGAAAACACAAAAGGATCATTCCTAGTGTACATTTATGGAAATATAGACTGGCCACAGAGTAATGGTAGTGTGTCATGTAGTGCTGGATATTCACTAGGTGATGAAGGAAACATGTATGTCATCCCAGGATCACAGATTGGAGACTCAGTAGGCATTATGAGTACAACAAACATAAATGAACCAGGCATATGGCTGTTTCGCGTGGATATGTACGACACATGTATGTTAGACTATTTCATCCCAATGCATTAAGTGTTTTGCTTATATTTGAAAACTTATCTCTGCAGCATTAGTTTCGGAAGGTGACAGTTTATACTTAGCTTTTGGACCAGCTGCAAGTGAAACACAATTGAGCCTATATTTGCTAATCTCCACAAGGGAAGATTCTACTATTAGATTTTATGTGGAAGCTCCAGGATTAGGCATTGAAATAGAGGGGACAACTAGAGAAGGAGTTCATGCCAAGGTTGATATACCCAAAACCGCAATAGTTGGGAAATCTGATACCAATAAGGGAATTCATGTATACACGAAGGGAGACAGCAAAATAAGTGTTGTAGCTGTAATGGAATCACCACAGTATATAGCAAGGTTTTCTGTCCTGCAACAAAAGCAATTGCTGCATCATATGTATGTGTATTATGTGGCCACAGCTGATGATTTTCTCAAGCACAAAACATTTGCAGTAATAGTAGCCTTGGAAGACAATACAACAATTACTATTCATGCTCCTGTAAAACTTCAAGTCGGTAATCAAATTCTGAACAGTAATGAAAAAATGGAAGTATCAATGGAGCGATATGGTACAGTGATCATACATTCACGAAGAGACATTACTGGAACAAAAATCACTAGTTTTGAAAAACCTATTGTACTATTCAGTGGACACAGTTGTACCAACATTCCCAGTGAATATGGATCATGTGATACTATTATCGAACAGTTACCATCCACAAATGATTGGGGAATGGATTTTATAGTGTCTCCTTTGAAACATGGTATGCTTAGTCAACTACAGATTATTTCATCTGAATCAAACAATTCTGTGAATGTCTACTGTATTAGTGGTGAAGGGCAGAAAGCTACCCATGAACATTACTCCTTATCTGAAGGATTTCCAATAATTCGTTTCATAAAAATCGATGAAGTGTGTCATGTGACAAGCATCAAGCGAATCATGGTACTTCAATATGTTATTTCCCAGGAAGCTGACAACAGTGTCCATGAAGGTGGTCCAGCTATGATGGTCATCCCATCAACAAGTCAGTATTCACCTGTTACACTAGTACCAGCTGTTGATTCATCCTTGGAGCACCATATTACAATTGTGGTTCCCTCTGAATACTACCATACCGAACTCATACACATAAATAGGACTCTCACTCTTTCTGAGTTGGAGCAGACAATTATGATCTTTTATAACAACTATACAATCACTCACTATATATGCCAGATACAAGTACCAGCTGGTGATTATCATATATATAGTTCACAAAAAGAAGCCAGAATGGGAGTAATCGCTTACAGCCACAGTGGTAATTCCTCCTTTGGATATTTGGCATCAATAAAAAGTTCTGGTAAGAGACCTCATGCACACTTATTAGATAAGTAGTGATGATGTATACAATGTCATATAATTATGAAGATACCATTGTACACGCTATGACTGTATTATTCGAATGCAAACTATAATATTATGTGTGTTCCGGCCATGTTTATTGTGGCAATGTATTAAAATTCAGTGTTATTGATTTACACAACTTACTGTTTAATTGTTCACTTAGCTGTAGTACCTGTAACTCAACTTGTAGGTCACAGTGAACTTGAAACGTGTTTTCAGGCAAATAAATGCTTCTTGTTTCTCACATCTCTATGCTTTGACTACAAATCTATATGCTTCTGACCTGTAGATGTGATAATCAGATACTAGATTGTTATGTATTATTATAAATTATTTCTCATACTTCATGCCAATAGGTACACTTTACAATGCTCCTCTTGTGAAGACTATTGGGGACACAAACTATGGCCTGTGCATTAATACAACTTCTAGAGGACCTATATACTGGAGAGATGATACAGGAATTGTTGTATCTACAAATACAATCATAAATGTTAGTAGCAGTTACAACAATGTGAGTTACTGGTGTGAGGTGCCAACTCATGGCAACGAGCCTCAACATTACTACAGGGAGCGTTATCTTCCATCAGGAATAATGCTTAACAACGGTATGTATAACGAACAGTTATAAATACTAACATGACTAAAGGCTCCATACTGTGGGATGGGTCAAGTGCATAGTGCAACTGTTACAACTGCGTTTGAGGGAATGCACACTAGATTGTGTTTTTAATAATTGCATTTCCTAGCATAATATAGCAATACAGGCTAGGTATCACCAGTATGTTAGACTATTATTATAATGGTGGTTGGTGATAATGCATGCTTATATGCCTTAAGTTTGCAATAAGCTAGCAATCATGCAACATTTATTAATCTAGCAATTATAGCCCATCCTACAGTATATATTTCTACAACCCTGTATAAAAAATATCATTAATCTTGTTCAATGAACAATGACGCCGGTAGTTGTTCATAAGTAGAGCTAACAACGGTAGTTGTTCATAATATTATATGTATGGCTAACAGCAGTATAATATTTTATATATTTGTTCATCTGTTTATAGGGCTGACCACAGTAGTTGGTCATATGAGGGCTGACCACAGTAGTTGCTCATATGTAGGCTGACCACAGTAGTTGCTCATATGTAGGCTGACCACAGTAGTTGCTCATATGTAGGCTGACCACAGTAGTTCTTCATGTGTGGGGCTGATCACATGCAGCAGTTGATCATAATGTAGGGATGAACACAGTAGTTGTTCATACGTATGTAGGGATGACCTGAAAAGCAAAATTAGCAAACTATACTGCAATTATTACTGTAATATTATAATAGCTAATCTTTACATATTAATATTGTATATTGCTCACATATGTTAGACTATACGGCATGCAAGAGTTCATATAGTGTTTGATCCTGCATTATGCATTAATGTCATTTAATCTACTCTTTAGATTTCAGCCAAGACAAAGTCAGTTGCTCATTTAGTGTACAAGTGTTTCCCCAGAGGGTATTGGCAAGTATATTCACCAACATAACTCTGTACTGCCTTACAACAGAAGAAAAAGTGGAATCATTTATATGGCTATACAACAGAACAGAGGAGGTCGGAAAGGGCCCATTTCTCACCCTTGTGGATGCAACGACTGATAGAAGTGGATTGTATACATGTTATGTGACATCACAAAGTGGAAGCAGTGCCAGCAATTCGTCTACTGTATTAATTGAAAGTATGTGTAACTTGCTGTATTATATGCTTTTCACACACTTCTCAATGGACCAAATTATGTTGAGCTACTACGTTAACCCACACTTGAACACTGATATAATATTATAATTATTATGCAAGTATACAATTTGTTATGTAATACAGCTATATTATATTGAATTTCATTATTTCAAGGGTTAGCCTAAAACAATGTGCAAATTCATAAAATATGAAAATAACTTTTATTATAATAAATTATTAAGTTAAACTTTATATTGTTTGGGTGTGTACATGGTTTTAAGTCATTTTGATTTGGATTCTTTTCTTGCACCATCATATACCCAGATTACTTTCCAGTGATAACTGGTCATCCTCAAAGTGTACATCTTGCTCTTGATGGAACAAGAACACAACTAAACCTGACTTGTAGAGCTGATGTGATGGCTGGCACAATTATATGGGAGAAAGAAGATGGTGCTACATTATCAAGAGGAAGTGTTGTTGAACAAAATGGAAATTTGATCATAACTGATCCTAAATTGGAAGATTCTGGTCACTACAGATGTGCTGCTGTCAATGACAGTGGATACTCTTATTCATCTTATGCAGAAGTGACACTTGATGGTATGTATTAATATATATGTGCATCCATTAAATTCCTACTACATGTGTGTGTTTGAGCATACAGTACTTGTGCATGCATGTGTAATTTGACAATGAGCACAATAATTATTATTCATTCTATCTGCCATAAAGTTTTTTATCTTTTTTACAGTACAGGTTCCAACAATACAAATACACCCAAAAAATCAAACTATTTTCATCAACACTACAGTCCAATTAGACTGTTTTGCAACAGGCTATGAACCAATAGGATACCAATGGATGCATTCAAGTTCAGTAATGGACATCACAGACAGACATCTAAAAGTAGAGGACATTAATGGTGCCAGTGAAGGAGAGTACATCTGTGTGACTACCAATGCTGGTGGAATAAACATATCCAACCAAGCCTTTGTGAGAGTGCTAAAACCAGGTAAGCATATTATTATAAGGGTAAAAAGTTGTCCAAGCAACACAGCCATTCCATATAATGATCATAGAAATTTGTTCTTATTTATGTGGAAGTCATTGTTTGTATGCTATAGCTTGCTGTCAATTCCTATCTGCCCAAAATACTTGGTTCCTTGGCATTTTCAGAGGTGCGTATATATTTCAATGCTCCTCATTCACCCCCAATAGCATAAAGCACTGAAGAAAACAAATACTGTCTTTCAGAGGAAATCTAGTTAAATGTAGTACTGAAACCACTCCTAATTATAGCAATTACGTACCCACATTAGCAAAGATGGTTAATTTTATATACGTATGTCCATGTATAGTCCTCTGCATGTGCTTGTTGGGAAGTCTTTGAGTGTAGCTATAGATGGTAGAATTTTCCTTCTACAATGCAGGTGTAGACAATATAGCTGATAAGGAGATATCAGCATACACAAGTCCACATGAACTCATAGCTTATGTAGGTACAAAGGCTGTATTCAACTGTTATGGTGTACATGGGAGTGGAAACTATAGCTACCTGTGGCTAAATAGATTTCAGGGAGTTGTTGGCAATGGATCAACATTGACAATTTCATGGGTGACTGCCGATCTATCTGGTAATTACAGCTGCCTTGTTATCGATGATAAAGGAGCAGAGGCTAATAGTTCTGCCGAACTTATTGTGGCAAGTAAGCACTATATTAATAATAATAACATTTGCATAATCTATAGTATCACATAAATCATGCATCAGCTTATACATTAGTATATCAGAGGGGTTATTATCATTTAAGAATTAAAACAATGAAATAGGACTAACACACATCACAGAATGTACTCAATCACTTATAGTGGAACTCATAATTAAGCTGGTATTCTCTAAAATATACATTGTAATGCCCTACTTCCTGATAATATGATAGTAAATATTTGCCCATCTTCATATAATCAATACTAATTTTTATTATAATATTTATGTTGCATGTAATACACGCACTGTGTGCAGTACTATACCTTGGCATATCCAATAAAAGGATAAGGTGTATATACTATATACGGGTGTCTGCATGCATCCCATTCATCCAAGTCTATATCTTATTTATATTAATTTCCATAATCTCCTTGTTTGTACCACTTGTGAATTTTTTCATGTGTACATGTCTTGCTACTTCCTTAGACAGGACATTGAAAATCGTTTCACATGTTTGTGATGTTGCCCTGAATATCAGTGATCGAACTAAAAATGCAGCATTCTACTGCGAAGCAAACATTCCAGGTGTAAATTATACCTGGGAAAAGGAGAATGGTTCATTACCCAACAGGGTCTATGGAGTAAATGCATCAACACTTGTGATACCAAATATAGCTGTAGCAGATGCTGGAAAGTACAGATGCATGGCTTTTGACAGGTTTGGACAAATAGAGCCATCTAGATATGCCTGCCTCAACATATCAGGTATGATTCTGTGAATTTGGTTGATAATTGATGGAATTTAAATTATTCCTGTGTAAAATATTATCTGGGTATGGTTCCTATATGCAGGACACAGTATATCTAAACTTTTGATTGAAGATAATTTTGTACAATAATATGGATAATATGTAATAGAATACATGATACAGTGATGAACATGGATATTATGAGTTTATTCTTCATATTTGAACAATATATATGTACAGTCAATACCAGTAATATTACAGTACATATTACATTAACGCACACATTTGTCTCATGGAGAGCCAGGTTAATTTTATTAATAAATCAATAATAATGCACATTGCCCTAATCTGGCCCCTAACTTTTTTTCCTTTGCTACAGTAAATGCTCCCAGAATTGTACACCAGCCTGATAACCTTACTACAGCACTTGGCGGGAACATTTCAGTACTTTGTCTAGCTGAAGGATATGGACCATTAACCTATGTATGGGAGAAGAAGGGATTGGGAGTGATCCAGAATGCAACATCACCAAGGCTTTTTCTAACCAATGTCACCGACTCCATGCAAGGACAGTATCGCTGCAAGGTATTCAATAACTACCAAGGCAATGTGATATCAGAGTATGCCACTATCAACGGTAAGTGTGGGACCACATTTAATCCATCCCTTAACAAATATATTAAAGCTGGTGATGTGGATGACTTCAATCTTGGCACTGTATAATATTATGGTATAGAAGGTGCAACGAGTTGATTATGTTTGTATAGTCATTGTAATAATAATTATCCTTAACGAAAGGTGTTAAATATAATAATAATAATAATTATTATAACTTAAATTATTGACCATGTAAATGTTATGTACTAAATTTGTTGAATTCTACTTTAAAATAAAAATTGCCATAAGTATTATTATTCATTTTATGTGTATTTCTCTTTGTATGCAGTTCGAATAACCCAGGTCCTGGAGGTATCCAACTGTAGCAATCATTCGTCCACTTTACTACAACTAAGAGATGTCAAGGTCCCTCAATTCTTGACCAGTGAAAATTTGCTACTACATGGACCACTTTTCTCCACATCTACTCAGATCTCAAAAGATGTTCAACTTCTGATCGACTCCATGGTCTATATATGTCATCACACCAACAGTTCTGTGGTATATTTGACTATGGGCATTGTGATAGAACCCACCTGGATACTAACTGTCATACCTTACTGTGAAGAAAATTGCAATGTAATAAAGGTGGAAATAATACCATGGAAGAGTATAGCTCAGAACTCAAATTTATCCACTGTATGCCAGCAAGCTTATAGTAATGACAAATCAGTGTGGGTAAGAAATGATGGAGCCATGAACAATAGTCCAAAGAACAGCTCACTTTCACTAATCAGCATAGAAAGATTCTTCTTTAAATCATATGTAACCAAAAGCGCACTTCTTTCTAGAGGAATCCTACTGAAATTGCAGACAGGGCATGCCATAAATCTTGTAGGAATATCTACTACTAGTGGAAAAGCAGTGTCACCAATGAAATATCGGTACAGAGTTAGAAGTAAAATTCCACCTCCTAACTCATCACCTCCTGCAACTATCCCTGATCACTGCTCTCAAGATTTACCCGTGCCTTGCAGTTGGATTCCAGGTAGCCCAATAATATACCAGCCACCCAGGAGCACCAAGTATGCACTATTAGGGCTAACATCACCACAGAAAATTTGTCAAGTACTTGAAGTATATGAAAGTCATGTCAGCTTATCAAAAGACATTGAGTGGATTGATAAAACTGTATTCTAACCCAAATGAGATAATCAACTGTGCACATTCTGTAAATGTGATATCAAGTAATGATTCAACCAGATAATGATTACAAATACAAATTTCTTATAATTATGTTTAATATTATATATATATATATATATATATATATATATATATATATATATATATATATATACATATATATATATAATAAATATATATATATATATATATACATATATATATATAATAACCTTTACAATTGCTATTCAAAGAGAGGGTTATGTATTATAATAAGTTTTATAAGCATTTGCGTGTGTGTGTGTGTGTGTGTGTGTCCAGTTGGCTTGAGTGGCTTGTTAGTAGTCTCTTATGAGAGCTTTAGCCTGTTGCCTGTAGGTGGTGCTTTTAAAGGGGTGAAAGCTGTGACTCTCAGCAGCTTACAGGTAAAATCATTTCTGTCAGCCTCAACCACTGAAAATATTAAATATGACTTGGGTATTTCTGTATCAGACTCTTAGCAGGGTGCTGGTCATTGGTTGGTGCCCTAAATGCAATTAGCCTGGATATTACCGAGTTTAGGGCTAGGAACCACTGCTGCTGTGAGTTAGTGGTCTTGTGTGACTGGGGCCACTGTTTTGCATGCCTCCTTTGTTTGGTGGCTGTGGCATCGCCTGTCAGCGGGGGGGGGGAGGGTGGTTGTGGTCTGGGCTGCACGGGATGTACTCGTGAGTTAGGTGGACACACCACCGCTCTCCAGCAGCAGCCCAGCCCTCCCCATCTCATGAGGCTTGCAACCTCACAGATGCATGGGCAACCCCTGAATGCACTAGGAGGCTATTAGGGATGGTGGGGATAGGTGGGCCCATATCCAGTGGATCTCTCCCTCACTGTTGTCTGGTGGCTCACCTCCATTGGGCCCTTTTTGGGTCCAACAACGGGGCCACAATAGCGAGTACTAGCTGCAGCCTGTGGTATTACAAGTATTACAAGTTACAAGTGTGCGTGTGTGTGTGTGTGTGTGTGTGTGTGTGAGTGTGTGTGTGTGTGTGTGTGTGTGTGAGTTGTGTGTGTGTGTGTGTGTGTGTGTGTGTGTGTGTGTGTGTGTGTGTGTGTGTGTGTGTGTGTGTGTGTGTGTGTGTGTGTGTGTGTGTAAGAGGCATGTTCATGACATGCATGAATGTATTTATACATGCATGTCCATGCTCATATGCATGAACCTCATGTACATTTGAGGAGGGTATGGGGTACTACGCATTTCCCATATTAAAGTGAGAATATGTACTAGTTTCTACACGGCTTCCTGGGAGTAACATGTTTACTGGCCGAAAGCCATAGTCGCGTAGCAGCCAAGGATTGAGGTCAATAAACATGTTGCTCCCCAAGGAAGCTGTGTAGTAACTAATTCAGCACCTTTTAACACTTAAAAAGACAGCTGCTCTATTATAGTTGCTGTGTATTGCACAAGTTGCTATTCACTGCTACCCCTTGCACGTTAACTCACAACTGTTGATTGTTATGACAAATTGGTGCTTAGCGAATACTGTCCTAACCTCATGCATGGCTGGTTATGGAAGATATTGCTGAGGAGACTCTTTTGATATATACGTCATCGGGAGATAATAGTAGTTTCCTTATAATATTATGATTTATTTTATTTTAAATAGTCTAAGAGCATGCAATGAAGATGTGGGTGGATCTCAGCAATTATAATGGATTGGCATAATATTAGTATTGACCATGTTGGGAAATTCAATGCTCACACACCCAGCTTAAAAAGTATAACTATTTATTAATCATTATAGTAAAGTGGGTAGATATTCTTAATCCATGCAAGGAAATTATATGTCTCTTGTGGAACAGAATGATAATAATAATTATTACATTATTTTTTATACCTTGCACTGACTAGGTGATTGTGTGTGGCACGGTCTATTGAATGAATATACTGATTCAACCAATATATATTGCATGGACATGAAATGATACCAAGAATGAAGCAGCTGTCCAGGCTAGCTACATTGTGAACAACTTACTGTAAATAGAAAATGTTATGGAAGAACTTCACAGAAAACTGTGCTATAACTGTTTCTATTGTATATAGTAGTGTTAAATATAATGATTATACTTGATTATTATAAAGAAATGGTGACACTAGTTGTCAAAGGGAGAGTAAACTCTGCTTAGCAACTGCATGAGTGTCATTTACTTCCAGCACAGTTGACTTGGGTTAACTACAATTTCATGTTCTAAAAGTACACTCAGTCTAGGAGTTTAAGTGTGAGACTCGCTAAAGTAACATTTTCATTCATTCATTGGGCAACATAGGGTTCAGAATTAACTTTATGAAATAATAGTTGTGATACAAATGCCAATTATTAACATCATCGAAGCTGATTCTGTCAGTGATTAAAATTACGTGGGCGACGGGACCGCGGTCATCGTCAGCTAGGTATATTTAAACATCTTGGTAGCTAGACCGAAACCTTATACA
>CAUJGJ010000060.1:330900-333400 GCA_963170055.1 Halisarca cf. caerulea | reverse complement strand
GTCGCCACTGGGTATTAGTGTCCATTAGTGCTCATTATAGACTATTAGGTTACCGTAGCACTTAGGCAATGAAAGGTACAAAACCGATTAGGGACTAATTAGCTAAAATTCTGTACAATATACAAAACAATAGTGAGCAAAAAAAACAGTACAAATGTGCTGATAATGCAGGCCTTTCAAATGCTACTCACAATGTCCTCAATCGCAAAAGAGTACTTAGTCTATCTATTTGCTTTTAGCAGACAGATTGTAGAAAAATAAACACAGGACAAACCAACTGTATTTTGAACGTAAACAAACACTAAAACCTGTACTTATCCTGTAATAAACAAATAATATGTGTACCTTTCTAGCGGTAAGATAACCTATGTATTTTTGCTTGTCTACAATATGCATTAAAGTTATCTTAAATACACTTCTCCATTTACTTAAACAGCACACATGTCAAGTAGTTGTTTATGACAGAAAACATTATAGGCAAGTTACAAAAACTGATTGGTCTCCATTATCTACATCTACAAGTGCAATACATAGTAGTATACTTATTATCGAGGATTCCTGGATATTCAATGCATAATATTATCCATGCATTTATTATACTAATTATAAAATACACTAGTATTGAAGTTATGCTGCTATATTATACATTATCATATTGTACTGATCATGCATGCAATCATCACTAACCTTTCTCAGCACATGTGCTTCCATTGTATCCACTGTGACAGGAACATACATTGTGTGCTACACACACTCCGTTTTGACAAGAAGGGTTGCATACCACTATATACGACAGCGGAAATGCTATATGACACAAATAGTACGCAGAAGTGGTGGACTGCTTGGGGTGACCCAGCCATACATACATTAATAACTGTAGCATAAGAATATAACATATACAGAAAAACCTCTCTAATCCCACCTAGTTTCCAAAAGCGAATTAACAGTGTATGTACTGAGTGCAAACCTTGTTAATATGCCAACCCCACTAATCTATCATGAAACTGACATTCCCAATTGTGGCGGATTAGAAAGGTTTCACTATATGCAATATTATATACACTATCTGTTAGTTTGCAAGTGATGTAAGTTTTAAAAAATTATGGGCCGCCTACAGTCCTGAAAATTCACATGCATCACTTGAAAATCATCAGTATTCATGAAAATAACAGCCCACACAACCCTTGTGCTCTAAAAGACTCTTCACTAATGAAATGAGGAGCAAACATGCACACAAATGTCATCAAATATAGCCATGGCTTTGAGATGGAGTACCGCTTTAACGTCTGCCATGTTGCTGACGTAATTATATGTAAACATTGTTCCAGTCATTCTGGACACTTCCAGTGAAATCATGCAAAAACAATGTAGGGCCACCTTCCAGCAAGCCAAGCAAATATGTAGGGATGTTGAAAATTGAAAAGGCTGAATGGGGATTTATGCATTTGTAAGGGTGCTAATGTATGTTATACGTCTTTATATAATATATAACATTATGAAAATAATTACACATGTAATGTACCTGAGCCTGAGTTTTTCATCATTTCATCCAATTCCCTGCTTGTTTTTAATGTTAGCATTCCAATTTCAAGGCTACCTGTGGCTGCGATGTCAAATAAACATGCAGTGTCGCCATTACACAGCTCGTCTGCTTCCATTCCAAGTTTAGGATTTGAAAAATTAGAAGTGAAAATAGGGATGAAGCTTGGATCATGAAAGTTTTCAAATGAATTGTTGAAAAAAGTAAACAGACTTTCCGAAGGATCATCAACCATCCCTAAGGTACAACATAACATAGCATTCAAATTTGTTACATACCATATGCATGTTATATATATATATATATTTTTTTTTAATTGAAAAATTATTAGAGCCATACATAGCACACACATCAGCAAAAAAAATAAATAAATAATGAAGTATATAATGCAATCTATGGCCTATGGATTGTCATCAAATATAGAAAAATGCTGTAGAGATCCCAGAATAGACATGGCGTTCCCCCTTTGAACTATATATATATATATATATATATATATATATATATATATATATATATATATATATATATATATATATATATATATATATATATATATATATATATATATATATATATATATATATATATATATATATGTATGTATATATATATATTTTATTTTATTTTTTTATGTATATACATATTTTTATATTATATATATATATATATATATATATATATATATATATATATATATATATACATGCATGTATACAACCCGCCTCCAAGTTGTATGGCATTAATAATCTTGACACCCGAGGGCACAAATCCCCCAAGGGCAAAGTGATTATTAAGGCCGTGCAACGAGGGGACAGGTTATAACTGACTTATAAATTGATCATGACGTGAAAGAGCACCTTCCTTGATTCACCAGCATTAAAAACGGATTAGTTGATTGACTAATTTCCTTTTGTCAATTCATTGACTAAACCACAAAGATCTGTATTTTCCCAGCAC
>CAUJGJ010000060.1:303400-320900 GCA_963170055.1 Halisarca cf. caerulea | reverse complement strand
GACTGGGTTGCTCACATCACAGGAGTAACTACCATAGTCATCTCCTCGGACAGATGTAATGTTCAAAGTTGCTGTAGTTGTCCCGCCAATATGATCTGTATCCGTCAAACTAAAACCGTTCTTGAACCAGCTGTAAACAATTGGTTCAGAACCAATGGCAGTGCATACAAATGATACACTGTCCCCGACTTTTGCTGCCTGCGCTACTGGTTCTTCAGTATACCTCACACTGACTAAAAATATAGGTAAAGATAGCATATCACCAAAAATATTTCAAAGGTAACTCGAGCACTTGTGTATTTACATATTTATATACATAAACTTGACAATACGATTATCAAGCATGCATGCATAAGCAGTGATCTATTTTCCATAATATTCAATGTACGGGATAATACTGTGAGAGTGTGAACATTGTAGCTGAACTAGATAGTGCACACATGTACACGTACACATGTATGAGTTAGCAAAAGTAGTTATATACCCCATGACCAAAATATAGCTCCCATGATCTGTACGCAATTACTCATGCCACAATGAACAGCTATAATATATTAATTGTTACTCACTCAATACTTCAGCAATGCTGCTGCCAGAACCTGCCGCATTGATAGCAGTACAATTGTAGTGTCCACCATCGGAAATGCCAACAATACTCAAGGAAAGTGTTGGATTGGTTTCCCCTTCCAGCAAGCGACCATCATGATACCATTGTACTGTATTATGTGGACCACCACCCACATGACATTGCAGTGCGGCAGATTCTGATCGATTTACAACAATTCTCTCGGGTGTGATAAACACAGTTCCTTGTGGTGACACTGCACAGAAACATAAGTAATACCAATAGAATCTAACTGCATCATATTTGCAAAGATGTGTAGCATATAAAAATGAACCACAAACTAAAAGGTCCATATAATCTTACTAATTTCCTTTTACAGCAAAGCAATTTCAGTATATACCCTCATGTGCACCATCAGGAAAATACATATAGTAACTAAGATATATAAAACATATGAAATGTCACTGCTAACAGTCATGCACTTCTACTTATCCAAAACTGAACTAACCTACCAATATTTGAGTTCTGAATCAGTGAATTCCCCCACCAAAAATATTTTACACTTTGCTAACAAATGTGCGGGATTCTATACCTTATAACAACAGCCATGCACGGTCAAGTTACTAACAGACATTGTGGCGTAGTGCAATAATGATTTCACAAGACCACCCTCTGCCCACAGGAGTGTGGTAACATGACACATGCGCTATATGTCTGATATGGTATAGGACAATGCTTGTGTGTGTATGTGTGTGTGCGTGTTTGTGTGTTTGTGCGCATGTGTGTATACGTGTGTGTGTTGTGTGTGTGTGTGTGTGTGTGTGTGTGTGTGTGTGTGTGTGTGTGTGTGTGGTGTGTGTGTGTGTGTATGTGTGTATGTGTGTGTGTGTGTGTGTGTGTGTGTGTGTGTGTGTGTGTGTGTGTGTGTGTGTGTGTGTGTGTGTGTGTGTGTGTGTGTGTGTGTGTGTGTGTGCATGTGTGTATGTGCACTCATGTGTATGTGTGTGTGTGTGTGTGTGTGTGTGTGTGTGTGTGTGTGTGTGTGTGTGTGTGTGTGTGTATGTGTGTATGTGTGTGTGTGTGTGTGTGTGTGTGTGTGTGTGTGTGTGTGTGTGTGTGTGTGTGTGTGTGTGTGTGTGTGTGTGTGTGTGTGTGTGTGTGTGTGCATGTGTGTATGTGCACTCATGTGTGTGTGTGTGTGTGTGTGTGTGTGTGTGTGTGTGTGTGTGTGTGTTGTGTGTGTGGTGTGTGTGTGTGTGTATGTGTGTATGTGTGTGTGTGTGTGTGTGTGTGTGTGTGTGTGTGTGTGTGTGTGTGTGTGTGTGTGTGTGTGTGTGTGTGTGTGTGTGTGTGTGTGTGTGTGTGTGTGTGTGGTACCTGCATTAAATTGCAGTGGTAAACACTTAATGTACCACAAATGGTTTTCAGAAAAAAATATATCTTGGCCTATTATTATGTATTCAGCATAACATGATAACATACCATTTCAGTTTAATTAACATGATGAACAATTCAGTAGGTAACTTAATAACCAATTTAGTGTGAGATAATAACCATTCTGCCATGTATATCGTATATGCTATATGAACATCAGTGTGGCCTAGTAACTTAATAATTTATGTATACTCATAACTTCGATTATCAGAATCCTGTGATCTTGAAATAAGTCTTCTGAATATGTACATCGTATGTACGCTTTAATTTTCGAGGGGTAAAATTTTTGTGTATCTTGGATTTTAGCAATTTCCACGTATTTATATTCATAGACAGCCATGTTTTTCCATTGCACAAGAACCCAATCTAAATTTTCATGGGTGTAAACTTTGTGGATGGCTTCCAATCCACGAAAACCCATGAATATTAAAGCACATACAGTACACTGTTTGGCATAGGATATGAAATATTATGCAGCAATTGGCATATGAATCATTTCCCATTATACAGTGAAACCGCTCTAAACTGAAAACTCTGTATAATCTGGAACCTCCCTAAACTGGATTTGTTAGAAGTCCTGCTTTATATACCTGCTGGACACATTATAGAGAACCTCTCTAATCTGGATTCGTGATCCTTTCTAAACTGAACCGTTTCTTTGGTCCCAAGTGTGTTCGGCTTAGAGAGGCCAGTTACTTGTATACATAGAGATGAACAAGCACGTACAAAGATGGATACAGTGTCGTATTATATGCACCAAATCTGATAGACGATCATACAATGTCATATTTAGACAGGTTACAGAACAAAAATTACAGAATTCCATACACAGAATTACACATCGATCATTACTATGCACAATCATACTTGTAAAATTAAGGGCAAACCTGTAAGTAATGCATGTTCAGACAAGTTTGCATTGACCAAGTTGTTGACGTCACACCGGTAGTATCCATAGTCATTACTAGTCACATTTGTTACATTGAGAATTTTTTCACTTAGTCCAATGATTCGTTTAGAATCTTCTGAATCCACAATTAACACACTGTCCTTGTACCACTGATATGTAATAGGTTCGGAGCCATTCGTTTTGCAATCAAATGTTATGTAACTACCAACTGTTGCGAATTTGTCTTGTGGATGCTCAGTAATTGATACTGCAACTGAAGAATTATTACATATAGGAACAAAAAAATACACAAAAATGCATAATAGCAATTCAATATAATTAAAAATTGATTAGCAAACATTAATGCAAACTATAATATAGGAACTGTACATATATTATGACACATGGACTACTTATGAGCA
This sequence comes from Halisarca cf. caerulea, assembly GCA_963170055.1. NCBI lineage: Eukaryota > Metazoa > Porifera > Demospongiae > Chondrillida > Halisarcidae > Halisarca > Halisarca cf. caerulea. The sequence continues at coordinate 317,590 of CAUJGJ010000060.1, read as the reverse complement.
ATTGTTAACACATTGAGACTTTGCAGAAGCTATATGCATTCATAAGTTCTATATGATAGTACTAACTCTGCTGGAATACTTTCATTTTAGTGTGGAAGGGAGTAGATTCGGTATCTTGCTCAAATTGAAATAGCAATTACTATAATATCACTAATGAAACACATAATCTAAAAAATCAAAAATCACAAAATGTGAGGCTCACATACCTAAACAGCGAACACCTGCATCCTCTTCATGGTCACAATTATTAATGCCCCACCCATTAAAGCGACAGTCTTGAAGTAGGTTCATCTCATCTCCCTGGCAACGGACATCATCCATCCATATGGTCCCACTCCCTTGGCCAAATGTAGCACCACCATGTGCAGAAAAGGCTAAGTCATAGCCCAATTGACGACAAATGACTTTTGCATCATCAATGTCCCATTCGTCATCACATATGGTGCCCCATTCACCTCTGTGAAATACTTCAACACGACCCTCAGTAGCCACATTTCCTCCAACAAGACGAAGAGGAACATCAGGTACATTATCTGCAATATAGGCAATATTGTAGCAATAATGATTTACATGTGTACCAGTATTATTATATAATATTACAAATTATTTATAATACAAGTCAGATAATGTGAAATAAATAATAATTATTAACTGTATGCACAAACTGCATGGTTAAGTTCATTTGCACTATATATGCTTCACATGCACATTTCATTTGCACTATATATATATATATTATGCTTCACATGCAGATATGAGCAAGGACACATATCAGCATACCACGGAAGTCAGTTCAATGATTATATTGTAGTATACAGTTACGGCATGCGGTCCTGAGAATCAAGAGAACATTGCAAAACTTTTAAATTGAAGTGTAATGTTCTTACCTAGGCATATGATTCCAGCATCCTCAGTATGAGTACAATCAGTAACTCCCCACTCATTACGTTTGCAATCAGCAATGCTATTTTCTTCACCTGTGCATTCAACTTCATCAAGCCAAATTGGATCTCGCCCAGCCAAATTTTTAAAACCGCCTTTAATTATGACATCAATGGCTGCCCCAAAGCCCATCTCCAAACATGCCACAGTAGCATCCTGTATGTCCCAACTGTCATCACAAACTGTACCCCATCTGCCGTCGTGAAAAACTTCCAAACGACCCCTTGCTGAATCTTCTCCTCCAACCAGACGTAATGTGACCTCTGGAGCATTCACTGGCAAGAGAGTATGAAGTTGTAAACAAGTGCTTAAGCAAATTTGATATGAAAATCATGTATGTATTATGGTGAGCAGCTAGCTGTAAGGACATATATATGAACATAGTGAACATCATACTATAAAATGACATGAAAAACTTGCAGCTCACATCCAAATGTGCATGAAGGGAAACATCTTCCATGCACATTGAAATTACTAGATCGGTGAATTACCTGAGCATATCACACTGGCATCTTCTGAATGGTCACACAACCCGGTAGCACCCCAACCTCGGTGACCACATTCTAAGAGGCTACTTTCATCTCCACTGCAGTCAACATCATCAAGCCATATAGGGTCACTTCCTTGACCAAAGTATGCACCAGTGGGGGCATCAAGGGTAAAATTGTATCCTAACTCCTGGCAGACAACAAATGCGTCATTCATGTCCCAGTGGTCGTCGCATACAGTGCCCCATCTTCCATCATGATAGACCTCAACCCTGCCTGCAACTTGCCCTTCAGGAAGTTTACCCTCTCCATGAGCAATCAGGCGGACAGATAACACTGTACAGAAGTATCATATACATACAGCCATATTAATTAACTTTTAAGTTACACATGAGGTAATGAAGTTCAGTTAGTGTAGCACTTCATATTGTAGAATTATCACTATTATATATGTATCGGAGCCCACAAACAGTTGGTCAACAGCATGCAGTTATGCACTAAATATAGTAAATTATATATATATATATATATATATATATATATATATATATATATATATATATATATATATATATTGAATCAAGCATCCAAGTACAAATTGCCATGACTCCATAGCTGGTACACTTCTATAATCTACCTGCCAATGTCATTCAGGTAACAAGTGCTGCAAATTATTATTTTATTATCATAATTGTTGCATGCAAGAAATCTGCTTTATGCTATGCAGGCATAGAAAAACTATATTAATTATTAAGACATTACCTGTAACAAGAGCCAGACGAGATGTTATTGATATCACATTGCTAGTCACATTACAGGAATAGTATCCTTGGTCACTTATCTGTACTGCATTGAGACTCAGAGTGGGAGTTGTTGGTCCTACAATGCGCGATGAACTATGTAATGGTTCACCATTCCTGTACCATTGATAAGATGTCACTGTTGACCCAGCAACATCACAACTCATGGAAATACTCCCTCCAATGGTAACCTTGTGGTCCTGTGGCTCATTCACAAACACCAATGTCCCTGAAACTGAAAGGAGGCATATATGCCTAAAATGTAAACTGAAGTTCCACAAACGATTACAATCAAATAATGATAAATATCAATAATACTGAATCATGCATTTGCAATGTCAAGTATGCAGTGTATTCAATTCAAATTGATACTGTATAATGTATGTGCATTCCCATTGGCAAGTAGCTTGTGAATCAAAAATATTAGGCTTAAATTCTAGGAGCTCCCGATAACATACTTATAATTCTTGTTGCACTACTTCCTGTCCCAGCAGCATTTGTCACTGTACAGTTGAAGTATCCCCCATCTGATCTCTGAATGCTAGTGAGCTGTAAATTGGACTCAGTTTGACCTGGTAGAAGACTATTGTTGTGATACCACTGAATCATGTTTCCTGGTCCACCACCAGCTACACACTGCAAAAGCACTGAAGCCATTTCATCAACAATAACCATTGGTGAAGGAGTAATGCTAACGACAGTTGCTGGAGAAACTGTAGTCCAAACAATGAAGAATCATAATGAGCAATCAGCCTAAGGTCACTGATAAGAAAGAGTGTCTTTAAGTATACCAATTATATGTTAGAGCAGTCAATATGGGAACGTACAGCTAGTAATGCATGCTTGTGCAAACAAAAGGACTGATTTGCGTATGTATCTAATAGTATGTTGCAAATCAGCCTGTGTTGAATTCAACAAACTGTAATAAAATATTACTATGCTAAATTGGATTCTTTGACTATAGATTGCCTAAGGCTAGTATATACTTACCCAATAATAGATAGTCATGTTTCTGAACACCTGTAGTGTTAGTCTTGCAAGAATAGTTTCCGTAATCATCTTGTTCAACAGACAGGAAAGTCAGGTTTGCACTTTTAACTCCAAGTATTCGATTACCCGTCTCCTCCAGGAGAGCCCCATCTTTGTACCATTCATATGATATGTTCAATTGGATTGATCCAGCAGTAGAGCAGAAAATGACTATTGATTCCCCAACTATTGCTGATACACTTTCAGGCACAGCCCTAGTAGTGGAAAACATCACTAGGATTATCACAAGCCTTGCAGCTGGCTTTGCAAGGAAACCCATATCTCATAGCTATAAGTAATATCTAGCACACTGCCAACAAGCTCTTACACTAGCTATAATGGACAATTTATTCCTTGTGAGCCTGTTATAGGTCATATTATACAGGTTGCCAACTGATGATGGAATCTGGAATGCAGAATATTCACATCATGTTCAGCAGAGTGTGACAGATTCAAACAATACAACTGATACTGTTACAAAATAAACAATGTCTAAGAACAGTATGCTTCTTGTGTGCTTGTGTGTGTGTGTGTGTGTGTGTGTGTGTGTGTGTGTGTGTGTGTGTGTGTGTGTGTGTGTGTGTGTGTGTGTGTGTGTGTGTGTGTGAGTATGTGACTGTGTGTGTGTGTGTGTGTGTGTGTGTGTGTGTGTGTATGTGTGTGTGTGTGTGTGTGTGTGTGTGTGTGTGTGTGTGTGTGTGTGTGTGTGTGTGTGTGTGTGTGTGTGCCTGCCTGTGTGTGTGTATGTGTGTGTGTGTGAGTGTATGTGACGTGTGTGAGTGTATGTGACGTGTGTGTATTCCAAGTGATCCTAAAATTAACATAAAATTCAATATACAGTAGGATGGGTTTTATTGCTAGATTAAAAAATGCTCATTGCTAGCTAATTGCAAGTTAGAGCGCAAAAACTAAAAACACATTATAACCAACTATAGGCTCAGCCTGGTTTTGTATGTAGTTATATGTCAGGAAATGCAATTATTAAAAATGTAATCTATAGTGTGTATTCCCTTAAGTGCAGTTGTTGTTGTAATATGCAATTATAACCCAATGACATCCTACGGTAATGTTCAAAGAAAGGAGATACAAGATTATTATAAGCACAGCAAGGTTTTAGCTAAAGCAGGGTAGCAGGGCAGTACTACCCGCCGTGCTTTCATTCTCCGTCACCCTGCTTTCATTCTCCCCACCCTACTTTCATTCTCCCCACCCTGCAAGGAATCAACTGCCCATTTTACTGGGATATTAATATTGTAGCCAATTCCTTGAAATGATGGGGATTATGAGTACAAGGGCAGCCAAAATCCATCACGTTTGTGCATGGATTAGTTAACTTTGCTTTACATTGATTTAAATCTAAGAAAAATTTGTCGAATTGTGACAAGAATTCACCGCACTACAATCACTGACTGAGTCTACTATAGTTAAATTCTGGCCAGAACACACACACACACACACACACACACACACACACACACACACACACACACACACACACACACACACATGCACACACACACACACACACACACACACACACACACACACACACACACACACACACACACACACACACACACACACACACACACACACACACACACACACACACACACACACACACACACACACACACACACACACACACACACACACACACACACACACACACACACACACCACAAACACACACACACGCACGCACGCACGCACGCACGCACGCACGCACACACACACAACGTACTGTGCGCCTTCATGTGTAGATCGGCCACGCATCCGCACAGTTTTTTTTTATCTTGAACCAAGTTCTAGCACGATTGAAGACTTCCTGCCTGAGGGTCACTTTAGTGGTCGCTACTACGACTGTAATGGACACCGTCAATGAAAAATGTTTCAAACACGCTCACGCGTGGAGGAACAGCAACACTGAGCAATGTCAAGCAAACGCAGCCATGCAAGCACGCTTTAGGTGTCAATCTAAATGAACTCGATAAAGCAGCTATAGATAAAGCATAGACACGATAATTACGCTTTAGAGGATATCTATGACAACCGTTCGAGATTATAATGGATAAAACTATAAGCGCCTAAGTCTTCTGTACTCGGCATAGACAGGTGTTTAACTTCTATTATTATAATTATTATAGTATGATTTTTGTAACAGTTAAGATCTGATTTAATTAGCCATCCACTCTAGCCTCTGATATTAAAATGTGTGTGTGTGTGTGTGTGTGTGTGTGTGTGTGTGTGTGTGTGTGTGTGTGTGTGTGTGTGTGTGTGTGTGTGTGTGTGTGTGTGTGTGTGTGGATGTGCATGTGTGAGTGTACGTGAGTGTGTGTATGTGTGTGTGTGTGTGTATTTGTGTGTACCTGTGTCCGTACATATGTGTTTACATGTGCGTGTGTGTGTGTGTGTGTGTGCGGTGTGCGTACATACATGTACATATTGTGACAAAGCTACTTCAAAGTTATGATGACTAAATGAACCACACTCCATGTATATACATAACTACTGTACACTAGCTAGGGTTGCTCCCATGTGCTTAACTAGGGGAAAAGGTGGCCAAAGATCAAAATTAATATTGGCCAATACACTAAATTGTTGCAGTAGCTCTAGCTTATTCTTGATATTATAGAAATTATTACATGCATACAAATTCACTTAATACACCTCTTCACTTGATAAAAGGGTTGCACCCACCACCCGCACTAGGGTGGTGGGTGGCAGTATTATTTAATTGCTATATAGTGAGCTCAAAAGTGTATGTCCTCAAGCCTTAATTGCAAATTAGCATTGGCTGGCGCTATTGCTATGCCATAGAGTAAAAAGTACAAAAAATAATCATTAATATGCAATGATATATTACAAATATATGTTTATATAGGTAAGTGGTACATGGGGCAGGGGTGCGAAATATACCAAGCCTGCAGCATATGTCAAAGATTGCATCGCTCAACAACCTAGGATCATTGCATTGCCACCCGTGCTTGAGGAGAATAGCTAATCAAACAAGATTGATGATCAGCATGAAGGACATGTACATAATAGCACAGATTTGCTAGCTGCCTGCAACATATCATAACCATGCACCCTTAGTTGGCTATTGATTGGTTGATGACATGCATGCAGTACGTAGATATCTGGAGTAAATACATAGGTAGTACTACGATTAAGAAAGAGATGGGATCCCTGCTTTGCCCCACACAGCTAGGATATGGTACTCATCGTGGAGCAGAAGGTGCAGTGCAGCTGCCAGAATCTGCCTTTCTAATTTAGATGTGGGACAGGTGATGTTGAAATTGGATTACAGCAACGCTTTTAATACCATTCGCCGAGACAGGATGCTTTCTGCAGTCTTGAAGAATGCCCCGGAAATATATCCTCTAGTCCATTCAGCTTATAGTCAATCTACCAATCTATTCTTTGGGAACCACATCATCCCATCATCAGAGGGTGTGCAACAGGGTGATCCTCTTGGTCCACTCTTGTTCTGCTTGACAATTCGTGAAATGACGACAAGGCTTTCATCCAGCTTTAAGGTGTTTTACTTAGATGATGGCACGTTGTGCGGATCAGTGGAGGAAGTCCTGGAGGATTTTAGATTTCTGAGTGAAGCTTCTAGTGACTTAGGTCTTGTTCTTAACACTATAGGAAATGTGAAGTCATCGGGAATGACGAAAACACAGTGTCAGCTATACAATCAAGCTTGCCATCCTTGTCAAATGTCGGGCCAGCTGAAGCCATCTTGCTGGGATCCCCCATTGGCGGTGCTCCTGCAATCAATTCAGTCATCCTTTCAAAGATTCCGGCCTCGGTCCTTAGGGGAAAGGCTCAAGCTGTTGCAAGCGCATGATGCCCTTTGTTTGCTACAGTATGCTTTGGCTATTCCCAAAGTCCTATACATATTGAGGACTGCGCCCTGCTATCAATCAAGTTTACTTGAAACTTTTGACAATGTTTTGCGATCTCTCCTTGAAGGCATTTGCAACATCCAGCTCAACGCTGACTCCGGCCTGGCTCCAGGCAGCCCTACTTATCAATGCAGGAGGTCTGGGAATCCGTATAGCACAGTCATGCTTGCACCGTCTGCCTTTCTAGCTTCAGCAACTGGTTGTGCTTCAATCCTTCAGACACTCTTGCCTGAGCCCATCTTATATATGGTCAATGCCATCAATAATGCAGGATGCTCTGATAGTTTGGCAGAATTTCACCATGGAGTCCCCACCCACAGATGACGATGCCACAAAACAAAAGTTCTGGGATTCCCCAGTGGTTGAGTCATCCTTCAACAGCCTCCTCCACAGATCTGATGCCAAATCAACAGCATGCCTTTTAGCTGTGAATCAGAAGGAGTCAGGAGCATGGCTCACCGCACTGCCCTTAATTGTCTGCAGCTGGCCTGAGAATGAACAACGAGGCAATCCGAGTTGCAATTGGCCTTTGCTTAAGTGCAGCACTTTGTGTTCCTCACAGATGCCAACATTATGGAGAGCCAGTAGACACATCTGGGACACATGACCTTAGTTGTGTTAGGAGTCAAGGGCGTATTCCAAGGCACGCTGATCTCAATCAACTAATCCACAGAGCCCTTTCGTCCATCAAGGTCCCCTGTACCTTGGAACCCAGGGGCCTATCATGCAGTGATGGCCGTAGACCAGATGGAAATCCTATACATACATCTACTGTCATGCATGCATGTGCATGGTGTTTGTTTCATTATCTTTTTATTTAATGATCTGACTGATTATATATACTTGTTTGTTATACATACTGTAGCAAGATATTGTCAACAGCTTCAAATTTATACACTCAGTAAGCAAAGGGCAAATCAGAAGAACACAAGGTGATGATGATAATAATATTATGATATTGTGCATGAATAATGAAATCTGGTTCAATTTTAAATTCAAACTATGCTTTCAGATTATAAATTATGCAAGAAAACACACTTGTAAGTTCAGCTAATTGGCAATGGGAAATTTATCCACAACCTGAGTATAATACCCAATGAGCTGCACACCTGGTACTTTGATTTTGAGTCCAGAGGCGGTTGCAGCAGCTTGAAAGCTGGCTGAATTTTGCCTTCTGGCTGAAAAACTGGAGGAATACGAAGAACTGCTGGCAAATGAAAAGCATCCCCAACCACCTGAGGAGGAACTTGCTCCACTATTACTGCGATAGTTTTGGTATGAGGAACGAACAATGCTCTGAGATGATTGCTTGTCAACTCCTCTAAATTCCATTTCAATGTTTCTAGCAAGTAGGAAACCTGTCACATATTGTGGGAGAGAGTAGGTACCTGCTGTTGTTGTGTCAATAAACTCTTTTTCAGGCATAGGTCCAGGTGATACCTCATCAGTCTAATATTTAAAGACAATACTAGCTTATCATCATCCATAAGCATTGTTAAGAATGAATACATTTCTATTAAACCACATAATAATCTAAGAAAACAGTGATGGAACTTTTGCTTGCAGAGTCACGTCCAAAAATGTACATCATAATTAGTTGCACATAAATTTTTGAAGTATTATACACTTTAAGGTGTTGACAAGGTCAAAATACAGTGCATGTTCTCTTCAATGTTCAAAACTGTGCAGTGAGATGAACAAAATTATAGCTGTTGCACACGAAGGTTCTCCATATAGCTACTGACAACTTAGTTTGCATTCTTTGCTGTAAATTCTAATATTATGTTCATATACGAAAATTAAATAGTCAGGCAGGTATTCATCAATTTTAAAGGAGATACCATAACTGGCCAACTGAGGTAAATGTAAGGTAGGTAAAAATATTTACATTTTTGTTAGAATTCTACATTGTCTTGAAGAAACTACCTGTACGTATGTATGGTGTAAACTGTATGGACTATGTATGTATGGGGTGAACATGTTATATGTATATAATATAGTGTTATATTGAATAAAGTGTAGATCTTAGTTAGTATCTGTGCATGCTACAAACTTACGATAGTTAAACGGTCATTCTGAAACAAATCAGGCCTGAACCAAGGTCTTTGTACAGTGACTCTCAGCAATTTGCCTTTGACAATTATCTCTGATTCTGTTAGCCTTTGAAATGTGTTAGATGAACCCGATGAGGAAGAATAGCGATATGAAGAAGAATATGAACTTGTGCGCCTTCTCCTCCACCAAGAATATGATGATGACTGTGAGTAGGAGCTAGAACTACGGCTATAAGTTGCATAAAGAGATTGATACTCACTGCTTTGTTGAGATTGTTTTGAATTATATTCAAAGCCAAACCACCGATCATTAGGATCAATTGGCTCACCCACTGATCCCGATATGTCTTCCCTATTTCCTGGAGCAAATGGCAGTTGCAAATTTAGTTCATTTAATTCTGAATTAATTTGAGCCAACACTTCGTCTACCACGGCATCGTCTTCTCCTCCAATAAGTGATTGCAATCTTCTTAGCTCACTCAAAGATGCTCCTTTATCAGAGGCTACTCTGATCACTTCTGCAAGTTTTTCTTCATATTCTTGGCATGCTGATATATTGGCTACAGGTGTATCAGGATTATCTTGTGATTCTGAAATGCATTGACACTTAAGTTCATTAGACTGCAATACTAGAGCAGCTACTGCTACCGTAAGGTTTGCATCCGATTCATTAACTGTAGTCATGCTTCCTCCAAGCGAAGCTGAACAGGCATCACTTTGAATTTTGGACTGTAGTAGCATCAGCCTTTGCGACTCCAGTTCACCAATGCGTTGCTGAATTTGGTCTCTGGTCATCTGAACAGGCCTACATAAATATGTAAACAGGACATATAAATGCAATATTACATTACGCTAATATAATTATAATCATCATACATAGATTAATTTTTAAGATTTGCAAGTATGAAGACCCTTTCAAAATCAGAAATTATTTATTAATGTCACCTACAATAAACAGAACCTCATGTGACTTACGTGTTATTGATGTATTTGTACCAATCCCCTGGAACAAAAGTAACTGGGTAAATTTTCTGACTTCTGTCAAGTGATGTTGTCTCAGAAGAGCGCAGGGCAGATTTCGCTTCTAAGAGTGCTATTGCTGCTGAAGAGGTATCCAGCCTGGCACGATAAAGCTCAATTGTATCTTTGGCTCCGTAGACCAACCAATCCAATAGTGCAGCATCCACCTTCGATTGCAGAGCTGGAAAAGACTGGGAGAACCATAGTTGATATTGGAGACTTGTTAAACTCTGTCTTTGACTTTCTATGATTTTTTCCTGGTTTTCTTTCTCTTCATAATATCGCTGCTGATACCTCCGATAAAGATTAAGTCTTGTAACTTTTACAAATTCCTGAGTATTTGGATCTCTTTCTTCTGGGTCATTAACTACTTCGATAAGATATGCAATGGATTCAGCTAGACGTTTCTTTTTTGCATCAGATAAGGCTTCAAAATTTTTAATCTCAATTTTACCGATTAAGTCACGGTAAATGGCTGCCATGCTTTCACCAGTTTCAAAACCATTAAAGGGGTCAATTCCAGGAACCACATCAGCAAGGTTAAACATATTCTCCATTATTCTTGGTGGAATATCCACAAAACGAGCATCGGGATCTTGGTTTTCAAGACTTTTGATGTATGCTTCACCAGGATAATAATCAGAGTAGGAGAGAATTTTGCCAGGGAGAAGTAGCACCAATCGTTGATCAACATTTTTATCAAGATCAAAAGAAGATGAAGGCAATGCCACATCATGAAGAACCTTATAGAGCTGAGTTATTTGGTTCTGCGCTTTTGTATTTTCACCATATTCCTGCCCGTGGGTGAATGTTGCAAAGGTCAGCAGCAAAATCAGGATCATGGTTATTCTCATGATCAAAGATATCCACAGGTTCAAATCAGCATCTTTCACTTATATAATGCCTGTCACTTCCTGTTTACAAATATTAGTTTCCTGAGAGCTCCTATAAATAGTTTTGAACATTATGTCTAACCATGCAGGTTTGAGTATCCTGGCAAGATGTATTTTGCAACTCTAGCAATAGTCCTGGTAACACTTGCTGTCATATTTCCAAGTGGCATTGCTCAAGATGATGCAGAAGAATCTGCAAAACGGTTGCAACAGCTCTACAAAGTTCTGCATAATGTAGCTCTCCCCAGACCTGCAAATGGTGGTAAAACTAGCAAAAGGCTTGTTCTCATGATCCCAGGAAAGGTTCTGTATGAGAGAGACTACCATCCAGGGACAGAATACATCAACAGCTACAGTGAGACAAATCCTGACACATACCTGGAGATACCACCAATCAAGATGCAGAACCTGTTCAACTTGGTTGATGTAGTACCTGGAATTGACCCTTTGCAAGGCCAAGAGAGTGGGGAGAGTATGTCGACTCTCTACAGAGATATTCTTGGTCGGATTGACATTAAAGGAATTGACACACTAGCAAAAGATCAACAAGTTCGTCACTCTGAATCAGTTGCTTTTCTTATTAAAGAAGTTCCACACCCAGAAGATGAAACCAAAACAATAACGAACTGGGATTTATACAGAATATACGAGAAGGAGTATAACCTCCAAAAAATGCAAATGGAGGAAACAATTGATAGGGAACGCAACAATCGCACGGGATTGGATTATCAGTATTGGTTTATCCGAAACTACCCTATCCTGCAATCACAAGTAGATGGAGCCTTTATGGATTGGCTAGTTAAAGGCAACAAGGACATTATCGAGTTGTATCGGTCTCGCTTGGGGTCGTCATCATTGGGAACTATCCTTTTGGAAGCAAAGACAGCACTGAGGGCATCAGGATTCACTTCCCTTGATCGTACAAAGACTATCTATCCCATCAATATGGTTCCTGGCAACTGGTTTGAGTATCTTAGAGACCCGTAAGTTCTGTCCTAGTGTTACTTTACTCAATATACTTAATAACACCTCTGCAGCTTCTCCATTCCATGAAAAGGCTATCCTACATATGTGTTACTGTACCATATAGCATATAGACTAAGCCCACATCCAATGCATCCGTATGTGAAAGAAAATATTGAGATTAATATATATACTTGAGGAACTTTTATAATTATTGCGAAGGATGTTCTGATGATTGTTCATCCCACGGTTGCTTATAATTACCTTGTGGAAGCTATATGGAGAATCCCCGCATGAAATATCTATATGAGAACCCAACACATAGATTAATTATAAGAAATTAGATAATTTTAAATTAGATTATTAAAATTTAATGTAAACATGCAAATATTGCAGAATAAAAATTTTGCCGATCACAACTCTTGCAATTTTTTGGTTTTATTTTTGTGGATTCTATCTGTTACTCAAAATTGTTTAGGTTAGAGTTAGATATGGAAATATTATAATTTATTGATTATAAAATTTTATGTATTATAATATATAGTAGTATGTGCATTCTCACACTCCATGACATGGATTTCATATATTTCAACAGAGTAATTCCACTGACTCCGGAACAGATAAACATAAAAATTGCATATCTTCAGGCAAGAAAAACTATTCTGACAGCCATGCGAGATGCCTCGTGTGCTGCAGCTGATGCAAAAAGCACCAAGCAAGGTGAATATAATACTTCCAGTGAATCTGTGTCCAGCAGTGTTACTGATATGATGGCTAAGCGATGTGAATGTTTTAAGAATGCAAATTCGGGGGATGACTGTGATTCATACCTGGAGGGCCTTGCCAGCCTTGGCAATTTAGCTAGTGTATCAGCCGTTAATTATCTTGTTTATCAGGGATTTGAATCACTAGCTGGAAATGAAGATGCCATCAACAGTGAAATCCAAAAGATTGATGATGAACTTTCTAGCCTTGCTACAGATCTGAGCAATAGTGGTTTTGGCTTACCAGAAATCGCCTCAGTTCCAATAGGACCTCAACCAGCTCCTCAAGGAAATTGGCTTCAATTTGATTACAATTCCAAAAACAGTGAGCAGATTGAGACTTCTGAGAGGACATCAACATCATTCAGTGCTCAGGCTTCATATTCCGCTGGATTATTTAGTATTGGTGGAAGTGCGGCATATTCCAGGCAGACAGCTGACCAATTCAGCTCATTTAAAAGCCAAGACGTCAGAGTAGCTGGAGAACTCTTACGTGTGTCAGTTCAATTTCCCTGGTTCAGGCCTGAGATATTCAGGGAACCAAGATTTACACTGGTTAGAATGCAGTCTGTATACACATACAGTCAAACCCTCTTTTTACAACTAACTTTAGCTAGCCAAGGGGACCCTTGCATACAAAACTTATAATCTTGAGCATTACGAGAAGTTCTTCTTATATCAGGATTATATATACAGTAAAATCTCTTTAATTAGAACCTTGATTTTCCAGTAAAAAAGTTCTAATTATCCATAAGTTCTAATGAACCAACCACATATGTACTCCATACATTTGGAACGGTACATTCATCAATGTTTGAATTAAGCCAGATATTCAAATTATCATGATTCTAATTATCGAGATTTTACTGTAGTACTCCATGCTGTAGTACAGCAAACCAAACCACGGTCATATTGAGGAACCACTGGCCCAGGGACATGCAGGTAGTGCTGTAACCCTACCAATTTTCTTACTTAACCTCATAATTAAACACAATTTGTCAGCTAGAGGAGTTTATATTTATGAAATCAATGGGAATATCTATTATCATAAGTTGGGATGAGATGCCCCACCACTTTCAGATAGCTTCCTCCGAGCCTGCAAACAGGGCTAGGAAACTAAAATTCGTCCTAACTTCAAGTTATAACCCTTAATCTAAGGTATATATACCTAAAGTACCCAAATTTCATAGCACTTAACTACGGTATATGCCCAAAAGCACTCACAAAAGGGAGAGAAACTAAAACATGTCAAAATTTTGTGTGCTACATAGCTTCAATCCCAAATAATCTTACATCATTAGAAAGCCTATAATAGCTCTTTCTGAA
>CAUJGJ010000060.1:293400-298400 GCA_963170055.1 Halisarca cf. caerulea | reverse complement strand
TGGAAAGAAACACCCAGGAGCAGAAACTGACAACGTGCACTTCGTTACTTTGTTCCTGGCTTCCGCCTTCCTTTCAAAATATACCATACTCAGAGCTGGCTGGTATTGATTTTACTACACCTCAAATGAAATGGAAAAGGAGTGAACCAAGCGATGGGCCTTCAACCTTAAGATCTAATAAAACAATAGAACTAAATTCCATTAGACCGAGAGCTTGATGAGCTTTATAATAGCAGCCGTGAATGTTTACATATGAGATGCTTCAGAAATAATAGATCCTGGCCATCAGGCCTGTATTTTATTGTATAAATTTGGACACCCGATCGTCCTCAGTAAAGATGTTTAAGTTCTTTCAAGTCAGCTTACGCGGAAGCCAGGGCGCACTGTCCAACCATCCAGCTCAGAAATGTTTATTTGAGCTGCTCAGGAAGTGATCAACAAGCTGATGGACATGTTTCAAGTCTATAGACCTCAGAATCAGCCTTCAAAATAGCACCAATCATTCATCAAATACGGTATACTACACGCGTTATTCAAGATCTTCACCTAAACACATGAATGGGACGACACCATATTTTTTAGCCTGGCTTCCAAGACTAACAACTTACATACATTTGCGAAAACAAAAAAGTCAACAGTCGACTTTCAAGTGATTCGCGGAATTTACATCCTGTGAAAATTTCGGACAGTAGGGTAGATGGCTGGACTACAAGAATTTGTCCAGATTAGAAAGCCATGTATCTATAATCTATGAAGGCTCGGATTAGAAAGGTTTCACTGAACATATGTACATAGTGGATCAGATGTGTACTCTGGGCTCTGGACATGCAAGAGGTTAGCAAAAACAAGCACCACATAACCATCAAATATCCTATTACCTGGTGCTAGGCTGGAGGTTGGGTGGGGGGACGGGGTGGGCGGGTAGTATTAGGCAAGCACACTCCTACTAGGCTAATGAAATGGGATAGCAGTTACAGAGGTTGTACAGCAAATGACCTCAAGTTTGTTAAGTTACTACCAGTAACTGTGGAATTTAAACACAGCTCACATCTTCCACCACCATCATGCATAGAAAATATGACCAACACATGCCAAGATGTCATATGAATAATATGTAATACTGTACAGGCGCAAATTTTTGCAGAATGTATATTTTACGAATGAAGAACTAGGCTGTTATTCACGATTTTAGTTTCGTGAATGGACCAGTCCCTACTATATCTTATCTTACTAAATATTCGCAATTGAATTTTCACGAGAATGAAGTCCCATGAAATTAGCACCTATAATCATGCATATAGAATTTTGGGCATATTGCTTTTTACCGATGGAAACCCTCGGGCACGAAACAACTAGCTTATCCCAAAAGAGCAGGCTACTACAAATGCCTATTGACAGGTAATTCAAATGATATAGTCAATGTAATTGGATGCAAATTATTATGACAATATGAATATCCATATGTAACTTGATAGGCTTCCCTAAGTGTTAGGAGACTACTATATTCACCATAAAAAGCAAGTGATATGGGTACTTAGTTGATAATCCCCAAAATATTTTTGGGTAGTATTACTACCCAGGTGCCAGGTGGCTTCTTTGAAGTATGACATCATCATGGGACAACTTCATTTCTTGTATTTATGCCATATAAATTAAATACTCATTACAGCTACACTAATGTACACTTGCAGCCCATATTACACACTGAGTCTCTCTTTAGTCAGTCTAAAAGGGGCAGAGAATATGCAACTGACTGGCTAAAATGAAGATGCCAAATTAAGGATTTTTTGGAGTCCTCTTGGATACAATTTCTAGAACAATACTATGCCATCCCCGGCACACTTACACACCATGTACATTGTCTCAAGTTAAGCATTGTGCACAAATAGTATACACCAAATATGAAAAATACATACAGACATACTGTATTGGCACAATGCAGAAAGATATCATAGTCCTTGTAATGCTGAAAATAAAAGGTTCTAAAAGCAAACTCTATTAGTATTCCTAATGTATGGAAACAATGATCAAAGGCCACTTCGGAATAAACATCATAATTTAGTCATGCATGGCTAACTAAGTATTAAACAACACACAACACG
The DNA here is from genome assembly GCA_963170055.1 of Halisarca cf. caerulea. NCBI lineage: Eukaryota > Metazoa > Porifera > Demospongiae > Chondrillida > Halisarcidae > Halisarca > Halisarca cf. caerulea. The sequence continues at coordinate 296,298 of CAUJGJ010000060.1, read as the reverse complement.
ATGACAAGCATAAACAGAAATATTGTCAAATTAGTTCATTTAGATAAAGCAGCCTATTTAGATAAAACAGTTAACAGCTAATTGAATATGAAGCCCAGGCACTGTTGCTTGTAGACAATATCCAAAAAGATACACATCCCAGGCATCTACCACAAACCAGATTTAGAAGTCTTAGAGCTTATCCTATGTTAATCTGTTCAATCTGTTCAATCCAAGATACCTGTGCAAACTATGCATAGTGGATATTTGTATGCATTAGAAATGCATTAATTTTTATTCAATAAAAATCTCTATCATAATTGTACTATTGATCAATAACCTAGCAACACAATCAGTCATAACTACTGTGACATCAGTTAAATACAAACATTCTCCAAATACATCCCATGGCAACTATCGCCCATAATATGTGATAATTTTCATATTATAATCCAGGCAACAACAGGCACTCCAACTATGCAGCAAGCAGTCAATTGATAGTCAGTAGGTAAGCATCAAATCAACAGTCAGCTCCCAAGCAAAGGGTAGGTCAAATATTATGAGTATGTGAGGACCATTATGTAGGGAACAATGAGTAATTTTCTTTTTGCTATCTTCATTGGGGCGATGACAAAAATATCCATTCATGCGACTTAGATAAAACAAAAAAAATCTTTCTCTTAAAAGCCTAGGGAGATAGTTATCACAAAACCACCAGTCATCCAGAGGGGTCTGTGGGTTGGGGGTGAGAAAGATACGAGAGCCTAGGACAGGAACCACTTCCAAAAAGAGAAATTGTACTGATATTGGACTGCCACATGACAATGAGGCATCCCTAGTAGACTGACAATCATAACTCAAACGGGAATGAATTAGGGTAATGGGTTCCCCTGCGTGAGCATGAGCCAGCAGTCACATGGCGATCACAACCAAGCATTGTTCGCTCTGTGATCGGTCAACAGTATGATTGCCAGACACTGCCCAGTTATAAAATTGTACCATAGAAAACATGTAGCAAGAAATGTATATAGTTCAATACGCGTGAATTTCAAGAATAACAATATTATACACAAATATACACATAAAATGCAAATATTGGCACAAATTAATGCAGGAACACGTCATAGAGCTAGCTCATCTACTACATAAACATAAGGCTCCAAATAGAATCCATTAGCTATCCCTAATGTAAAAAGTAAGTAAGCCTTGGTATAAACAAAATAATTTAGTCACGCATGGTTAAGTGTGTATAAAGCAACACCCATAACTGTAAACTATATAAACAGAAATATTTTTTGTCAATTTAGATAAAGCAGTCAACAACTAATAGCAAAGACCAGGTGCTGTTGATTTAGACAACATCCAGAAAGATACACACATGCATCACACAATTCACATGAAGCAAGAGTTAGAACTGTTACTGTAACAGTAGAAATAAGGAGCAAATGGTGGGTGAACAAATGTCCTAACATTATTATCTTGGGTCAGACAATTTCAGTTGTGCTCAAATGTATTTCTGGACGTACTGTACAAGTGACTTGATAACATTACTGTGTTTGCATATTAAATGAGAGTTTAGGTAGTGTATGCTCAGCCAAATGTCTGACCCGAACATGTCTGGGTCGGACAAAATACCTAAATGGTCAGATAATGTCTGAATACTGACCATTACTTCTATAACACTGTTAAAATTATTATTAACACATTCCTCTGTGAATCTATTCCTTTTAAGGCATTTTTAATTGTGAATCATTCTTTGATTTAGCCCTGATTTAAGTCTACGGAAAAACTTGACGGCAACTTAGCAACACAACAGGTAATAAGTACATATGTACATTTCATTGCAACTATCACCTACAATGTGTATAGTAAGGAATACATAGTTCAGAACTATGTTGTGTAGTTGCGTAAAGGCAGGCATTGCAAAGTTACTGTAAAAAATCCTGAATATACAAAAGAAAATATAAAATAATATGAAAGTGGCACTTTCAACTTACACCAGCTTCATAGCGTGCCATTCTGTACAGCTGAATGAGCTGAGGGCATTTTGCAAGGAATTCTTCACTCAAAAGACCTTCTCGCTCAGCTCCCTCCAGGCAATCCTCAAATGAGCCATTAGGATCAATGTCTGGAGAGAATTGTGATAATTCGTGACCTGCATGGGTAAAGCAGAATAATGTGGTTTTCATACATAAGTGGCAAATGCCCAATAAGACAGTGGCGCAGTTACTGCAACTGCAATACTAGGCATTTATATCCCATACCTGTTCATAAATCTAGCAAACTTTAAGACAAATCAAATACCAGAATACTAACACAGAAGATGACTCTTCCGTTGTATGTACGTACATCTATATACAGTTACTGTAGTAAAAAACTTAACTATATATTAGCAAGTATTTTAATAGGGCAAATCAGTCTCTAGGTAGTATTGGGGGAAAACCAAATTTAGTGATTTAACCACAGATGAAACCAACTATTAGACTGTCTGTGTACAATTTACTCATTTCTGTCATTTTACACTACAACAGCTGAGCGCTAAGCTGGATATCAAGGGTTGAAAATATAGATTCTGTACTTTCTGTGGCAGCCACTATATTATTTTATTTACAAATTCCGGAAGTGTAACGCTGTATTCATATTATATGTAACAGAAAGTAGGCAAATAAAAATGGCTACTGGAAGAAAAGAAGAGTTTAAACAAACAACAGTTTATCACTGCAAAAACCGTATCAGGTTTACAAGGTGGTTTTATCTTTCAGCTTTGTATTTTTCACCTTCGTTGCAATTTTGATGAAAATTCAAAGCATTTTGGCAGAGTTTCAGCCACGGTTTTATCCAAGAAGCCAGCGTGCATAACATATTTGCAAGTAATTCGGGACGAGGGGTGGTTATAAACTTTGCAGCTTTTAAATTTCA
>CAUJGJ010000060.1:280900-288400 GCA_963170055.1 Halisarca cf. caerulea | reverse complement strand
GAACCAAAACCTTCAGGATTGATTCCATGTGCTGCTACTAAGGAAACAAACAGCAATAACCAGCAGTACTCAACCGGGATATCGAAAAGGGGCCCTATTGCAGTATCCGTAAAGATTATGCTCGCCAATATGCGACTAGGCCCACAAAACAAGCCTGAGTTCACTCCCATAGATGTGGCCTATTGTGAAGTGACAGAGGACACTGCAAATGCTCCATACATATCTTCCTTTATCAAGCAGCAGTTTGGTGACAACTACGTCCTAACATCAAATGATGGGTTGGAAATAAAGGATTTTTCTGGAACCAGGGGTAAGTAAGCATGATGCAATATGTATTCTGTATATACACTCAATTGAAACTGATATTCAGAGCATGGATAGGCATGTCGTTGACTACAATACATTTTCTTGCACATGTATCTATGGTATACGCATGGCAAACCTTTTGAAGATTAATGTCAGAACTAGGCTTAGCCGTCAAATTGGCGATGACAGATAAATTTTATGTAATATACAAAATTAATATAGTAAAAGTCAAGAAACAAAATACATAAAGACAAGCAATGAACTACACAAAAAAATTAATATGGCATAATGTATAGTTGGGCTACATGCAAAGAGTGGATCAGGTAGTGCGTATATACAAATTTATACAAAGCAATAAAACTTTAAGAAAAGAAACATAAGCCTCAGAAATGAGTGGCAATACACATTACGGACTCTACTCTGAAGTGCAACTAGCCACACTTGACTTTCTATGATGACCAAATACATATAATAATACATGGGATATTCTATGATTACATGCTGCTCTGTTTAAAACCTTCAGGCTTGAAATTTTGGAAAAATTCAAATCGTAAACTGTACGCCATCAGTGATGAGCAGTTTCCCAAATATCGAGGCAAAAAGAGAGCCAGGTCACTGACATCATACACAAATGAAACACCTGAAAAGGAGGAGTCATCCACTTCACAAAAGAATGAATCATCGTATGATTTCCTTTTATCAAAATTGTCAAAAATTGATAAGGCAGTACAAGATTTACAGGTGGCTGTTTGGACGAGAAAGTGCCCATTGAAAATGATTGAGCCCATACGGGTTTCTATCACTGCAACATTTCGATGTAAGATCTGCCACACAACCCCACTGCGACCACCCATTGTTGTTGCTAAGTGCTGCAGCAATATCCTCGGATGCCAGCGATGTGTTGATATTTGGTTCACTCAAGGTAATAGGACGAACAGAACATGTCCTTTGTGTAATAATGGGTCGAAATCAGAGACATTCATTCTTAAGGGACTGGATGAATTTCTAGATGATATTCAACCAATTATGGAAGAAACTCAGGAGTAAAAAGTCACCATGTATGGAGCAACTCCATGCAAGAAGTGAAACCCCTGTGAAAATGACAAGTGCATGTATGTATGTATGCAGTGCTAGTCTGTGTGTCAGAAAACAAACGCATGTAGAAGCATTTTAAAAACTTAGGGCTCGTACTAATAAATGTTTGCAAAACAATTGTCAAGTAGTTAAAAGCATGTTGGTGATAGCACTAAGTGTCTTAAACGATGATGATAGAATAAATGCCCCACATTATGCCATCAGTCACAGAGGTAAACAAAACTAATAGAGAGATAATGATGGAAAATCCATTTGGTTTCATCATAGTAAAACATGAAAAGTGTCTCAAATGCTTTGCGATAAGCACAAAAACTACTTAGAGATAATAATGGCATCATGGGAAAAATGTCTTTACAAAAGAACTCACACACACTAGGTTCTTCAAGTCATTTCAAAAAGACATTAGCATGTGAAACTGCACTTTGTCATTAGGATCAGACACAAAAACAGAATTATAGCACACATTATACAGCATCTGGAATACCCATGTTTGCAGAATGATACTAGTACAATAAGAATGGCAACTAACACAGGCTGTGTGTGAAAGTAAGGCATACTTGACAATGTATAGCCTCTGAGAAAGTAATTATGGCAAAAGCATACAACACATGGGCATGCTCAAAAACTTTGCAGAGTTTCAAAACAAGTACGTACATATACGTACGTATGGTAATGAACAGACTTGTGGGTCTGGGAACGAGACTATGCTGCAAATGACCGCCATCACAGCCGATGCATTTTGTGATCCAAACGCTAAAATCAGAAATCCTATACCTCTTCTTTGTTGAATTGAAGAATTGCTTAGTCAAATTAATGAAGATATTTATGTTTTAGGCCTTGTAGCACGATATACTGAGCTCCAAAAGGAACAATGAAACTGTGAAATAGGCCAAGAATTGAAAATTCTTCGGCGTTTTACTGAACTGCTTGTACTCTCAGAATGATCGAAACGGTTACAGACTTATTTTACAGTGCATGCATATCCAATTCACAGTTTGCCGTAAATGTGTTTTTCAATCTCGAAACAGAGCCACAATTTAAGCTGAAAATAATACAGTGGGCCCTTGTTTATCCGACCATGTTTGTTCCTTATGAAATGTGTTGGATAAACCAGGTGTTGGATAAATAAGGGTAAATAGTACACTAAGTACTGATGGTGATTCACAGTGGACTGTCGGATAAATGAGGTTTTCAGATAAACCAGTTTCGGATAAATCAGGTGTGACAGTGCATCCATTCTGGGATAAGACGTGGAAATGTACCCAACAAAATGGATGGGCAACTTTGATTAGACTCCAATTGTCAATGGAAACAATTAACCTCACTAAACCACGTTCAGCTAGTAATTAAACAGACCTAGATTGCATCTTAGTTAGTACAACTATATATAGGAAATATCAAGAAAAGGCTGATGGAAACAGCACAAAATCTGAAGATGGCTGTGTGAAAATTAGAAAGAGGTGCTGATGATAGGGATGGGCGATATCGGTTTTAGTCAGTGCTACAATTATTGCCCGATAAAATTCACAATTTTACAGCTGCACAGGACGGTATATGTATAAATGCAACAAATCTCTCAAATGTTGGGTACATCTAACCAAATACTATGCTGACACTTGAATTGGAAGAGGTAATAAATATATACGTGAATTGGTTATCCCGATAACCATGATGGCAAAAATTAATGAAGATAGGATTATCATTGGAAAAAAAACACAATTATCACAATCATTGCCCAACCCTAGTTGATGCCACACAAGGTTGCAAGTGAGCAGCAAGGTTCAGGGAAAACTTTCAATAGGCAAATTCCATACAGACACATGACAGGTAATGTATTTACATCATAAATTGCATGATCGACAATGATTAGTTGGAAATGGTTCTTCAATTAAGCAAGAATGGCTTATTTTAGGTACATAAAGTAGCAAATTTCCTTTAAAGACACAAAGGCCAAAAGTTACAAGCAAACTGCAGAAGCACTAGCTAAAGAAGAAAGGGGTGTGTGCAAATATTGAGTTGTGTTGTTTCTGTAGAACTGCGCAAAATGGAGAAGTATTAGGCAGGAAGATGACAAGTTTCGAAGTGGTTTTGAAACATATCAACCTACTTCATACAGCCTTTTTTGGTTTGATCTTCACCTGCAGTGGTGATTGTTACCATGAACAACATACAATATAGGGGGTCAACAGCCATACAACACCTGGACAGACATGATCAACAAATGTATGGACAGCTTACAGTGGGCTTGACCACACATTTGCCCACTTCTTTGCCCCAGTTTCCCAAAATCATGGCTACGCCCCTGATAATATTAATATAATAATTATACTTTGTGGGAAAGTTACTGTCTGTTGCCATGGGATACAAGTTAGTTTCACCCCATTTACGTATTGTACAGGGGGAAATGGACACTTACATAATCCCTCGAGATTTGACCTTGTGGTCTGCATTGCAAGTGTCTATTTCCCTGTGTACAATGCCTAAATGGGATACAATGTGTAACAACATGTACGTATATAAATATATATATACATATATATATATGTATGCATGTATATATATACGTATATATATATATATATATATATATATATATATATATATATATATATATATATATATATATATATATATATATATATACGTATATATATATATATATATATATACATACGTATATACATGTGGTATGTTGCGTGGGTGTTATCAAAGGCTGCACTGTGCACACTTCCTTTGGATGTGTACACAGTGCAAGCCTTTGTAATCTTTTAACACTTATACTAAATAATTGGCAGTTGTCAATGGCAACAATAAGTGACAAAGTTCCCGTCACACTTTCATGGTACAAACAAGACTAGGGAACATGTCACATAATATTTGTAGTACCCCTTGTGCAGCTGTAGCCTTGATACCAACACACCAAGGCTAATAAATTAACTCGCACTTCGCCCTCGTAATTTACCATCCTTGGTGTGTTCATATCAAGGCTACAGTTGCACAAGGGGTATAATATTATTATCATAAAAATAGGCCAATTTTTTGTTCACAGTTTACTGACGCACGCTGCGATTGATTGCCGGCGAACATTCACAATAGCTCACTGTGGCGTCTGGAAAGAGACCTTGAAGGCTGCTTTTTACTTTTACTTGCAAAATGGTGAAATTTCGAAAATAGGCCATATGTGCTGCGCCCACCATATTTATTGTACAGACGAATCATGACTTGAATACATTATTTACCTTCGAAACAGTTATCCGCTAACTCCTCTTAGGAAAAGGATGTGAGTGCTTCCTGACTATGGCTAATGTTCCACAATATACCTGATGAGTGAGTGAGCAGAATGATTTACTGTATGTATACTGTGTATTTGTATATATGCATGTGTGTGTGTGTTCATGCGTGTGCGTGTGTGTTCATCCTTTTGTGTGTGTGCACACATGGGATAGTGTGACATATATTATGTGATTAAGCAGCTACAAAGCAGGTATGTATCCAAGAATCATACTCCATATAACTCCCATGTGTGTGTGTGTGTGTGTGTGTGTGTGTGTGTGTGTGTTTGTGTGTGCTTGTGTGTGTGTGTGTGTGTGTGTGTGTGTGTGTGTGTGTGTGTGTGTGTGTGCGCGTGCGTGTTTGTGTACGTGTGTACATGTGTGTGTGTGTGTGTGTGTGTGTGTGTGTGTGTGTGTGTGTGTGTGTGTGTGTGTGTGTGTGCGTGTGTGTGTGTGTGCGTGTGTGTGTGTGTGTGTGCACGTGTGTGTGTGCGCGCACGTGTGTGTGTGTGCGCGCACGTGTGTGTGTGTGTGTGTGTGTGTGTGTGTGTGTGTGTGTGTGTGTGTGTGTGACACTGTGTGTGTGTGTGAGTGTTTGTGTGTGTGTGTGTGTTGTGTGTGTGTGTGTGTGTGTGTGTGTGTGTGTGTGTGTGTGTGTGTGTGTGTGTGTGTGTGTGTGTGTGTGTGTGTGTGTGTGTGTGTGTGTGTGTGTGTGACACTGTGTGTGTGTGTGTATGTATGTGTGGGTGTGTGTGTGGGTGTGTGTGTGTGTGTGTGTGTGGGTGTGTGTGTGGGTGTGTGGGTGTGTGGGTGGGTGTGCGTACATGTGTGGGTGGGTTACCTATGAGATAGTTGTGTATAGAGTATCTATGGAGTATACATGCAGACCAAATTATAACTCCTCATAGTTGTTCTGATAATATGTCAGATCAATGCAACATTTGGTCGGACATGGCCTGACATGACTGTAACAGGGCATAGACACTCTACACTAGGTAATGTAGTGTAGAGTATTTATGAACAAGGCGAAAAGATTTGGGCAACATGTACAGAAGCTATTTAACCAAAGTGTGAACACACACTGCACTACTTCCACACAAGAAACTGCTTTGATAGTTCTAGTCAAACCATTTCAGTGCATCAAACCACTTATTGATGATTAATAGTCACTATTGGTTTGATTATTGTGCTGCATACCTTGTGTATATAATACCTTGCTTTGTTCTATCAAAGTGAAAAAGGTGTTTCTATATATAGTAACAAGATGGCCTCATTCGTCGTAGTCGCTATCAGCGCTGCTATAAGAACCTGAACTGAAGAACTCAAGGGTAATGTTTAAAAATTGGTAGGCTAATTACATTCTCAAATGTTTGAATAAAAATTAAGGGCTAGTGCATCTTGTAATTTTTAATCACAGACCAAAATTTGACCAGCCAAAATGTCAGAATACACAACTTATTGTGCGGCCATCTTGAGACTTGGCACGGCATTTGGCCGATGGCCGACCGTTATAATTTTGTCTGTACATGTGATTAAACAGCTACGAATCATTTATGTATACAAGAACCACACTCCATCTAATGACCTTACACTTGATATAAGGTTTTCACTCGCATGACAAACTAGGGGTTAAGATGGCCAATGGCAACTAGTACGTGTAATATATAAACCATGGCTGCCAGGTGTATTGCGCATATGTATATACAACCCGAACGTCAAGGTCAGAGGAAGGTTGTTGCTAGATATGTCCCGAGCCGAAGTTGAGGGGTATATCTATCCACAAACTTCCAATGACCAAGACTGACCGATGTGTGCGTAATACACCCGGCAGACATGGTTCTTATAATATATACACTGGGCTGAACAGCTATATTTGTGTTTCTTTCAATACTCCTAACCGTGATACGATGGCTGGAATTAATGAAGAGGGGTTTTCAATCGCTACCTACATAAGAGAATACTAGGCCTACGTACAGTATATGTATATACTTGGCCGGCTATAGTTGGAGAGGAATAACTGTGCAATAGTCCCCGGGAAAGGTACTCGCTAGCAATGAAGAAGAATGGACAGAGAGTTGGTCACGTTCCTAAAATAGCTCAAGACTTATTCTTAAGACAACAGCGGCAAAGAGTAAGTACTCCAGCAGCGGAAATAGGGATAATACAGAAACAAAATGGCGGAATAGGGATTTGGCTTATGTCATGACGCTAACCGGAACCTCACTTCTGTATGTTCTGGAGCTCCAAAAACCATTTAGTTCACATCTTCAGTAACTTTCAATCAATTCATGCACAGAATTCATGGCAGAAAAAGTGTTTGGTGGATAAAGTGGTGGTGGACTAATGAGAGCTCACTGTATGGAGTGAAAGCTGTTTCAATCCTGAGCTTCTCAGTCTTGTTTCACACAAATTGCACAAGATTTGTAATGCATCTGTTGTATTGCTTTAGTGTCAGGCATCCATGAATTATTGTGATTATTGTGATTCTTTGTAGTGTTTTTTATCTGCATACTAGCCTAAGGCAGATAATCGCATTTGTCAATGGACTAAAGTCAATAGCCAATGAGGTTAAACAGCATGCACACACACACACACACACACACACACACACACACACACACACACACACACACAACACACACACACACACTTATGTATGCCCGTATGCATCCCATTGCAAAACTTCAATTGTCCAATAGTTATTAGTGGCTTATTAAAAAAGTAATGCCTAAGTATTTGAAACAGACACTTCTGTTATACATGTATGACAAAATGCGAAGTTACTGTCAGATCGGAAATCTTACACAAAGAAAGACATGTACTTATA
>CAUJGJ010000060.1:243400-275900 GCA_963170055.1 Halisarca cf. caerulea | reverse complement strand
CTTACATGAATCACCTTAAATCTGAAACTGTGATCCAGCCTCCCATCCATGCAGTCGCTTTGCATGCAATGGCAAAGTTCAAGCTTGCATGGATTATGAAATATACCGGCTTTTGCACAATTCCATTTGACTCGCAATATACACATATAGCTAGTGCCACTAGCTACGTATGTACGTATGTAAACAGTGCCCATTCGTTCGGCAGGTACCATAACTAATGCCAGGACTGACATATCTCATTAATTACATCTTAGACTAATAAATTACTTAGCAGTATAAAGAGGCATGTGTAAAAAAACAAGTTTCACTATATGTACTACACATTAATTAATAAATAATATGTACATAGTTTAACATCAATGAAATGAGATTAAACAGGAAAGAGAGTCAACTAAAGACAAGCTGATATACACAAATGCAAGGGTGGGTGCTTATTGATAACACAGAAACAGATCACAGCTAAAAACCACAACACAGTGAGTACACGAATTGCTAGGAGCAACGGTCAAAAGTGTATCACTTCCCGTTCCATTTCCCACTGATGTACCTTCACAAAAGGTGAAGTGTGTGATGTGTGCATGTTGATCGTGTTTTGCTGCTGTTACTGACCGTTAATGAGCAACAAACACAACCAAAAAAAGTTGAGCTACAAAGGGAATACATAAGGAGTCATTTGTAAAGACCAGGGTGATATCAGTGACAAGGGATCACCCCAATCATTCTTTACAGAACTGGAGTCTGGATAAGTTTAATCTCTGCATGGGGAGGGTAAAGATCATCCATTTATCAGGACCTCGACTGAGCAGAACTTGCTCATCTTACGTAGCATGCAGTAGGTGAACCAATGCTGGTGGATACAACATGTCACGAAATTGTGTACTCCACTGATTGATGTACATACATATATACACAAAAGCAAATACACCTATGTATGTACGTACGTACGTAAGTCATATACATAAAATAATGTACATGAACTCTCAATACAGAATATCTGCAGCATCTTATCAATGAGAGCATCTACAAGATAATTAGTACAAAATACATTATCATTTATCGTACATATGTTACAATGGCTTTCTAGTGCATTAAAAATATTATTATGAATTTAATACTTTCAGTCAAATGACACAAAATTACTCTGAATCTAAATTTAAGTTTAAAAACTAAAATAGTTCAATGCGGGACCTTCAGCAAAAATGGGATAGAATGAACAAGGAAACAGTCTAGAATAACTGGGGCAACCTATTAGAGGTCGCGATTCTATGAGCTGGAAGGAAACATAATAACAACGAACACAACAGAAAAAACCAAGACTCACGATCAAAGTTACAAACGAAGTTGAGAGAATCGCGGCAGGAGCTACGATGGACGATATATTGGTAGCAGTCAATTCACCGCTCAGTACTGAAGAGTCGGCCATTTTATCACTTGCCAAAGTCACGTGCAAGTGACAACCGGCTTGCATTGTGTACCAGTGGATGTACAGATTGGTAAGTACCTGACAGAACAACCTTTTTATTTAACCATAGACCTGTGATTATATGAGGTAAAGCATTCGGAAATGGGACACATACGATTGGCACAATGCAAACTACAGAAGTTGCATTTGAGCACTATTCAGTGCCGTCACGGTTTAGCTCATTGCCGGCGGCATCAATTATGGACTCACTGCGCGAACTGATTTCAGTGATACGGAAGCATTAGCACAGTGGATGTCATTAAATTGCAGCCATGTTAATGGCATATCTGACCCTTTCTGGACATCAAATGATGGAAAGGGTTGATTGGTAAAGGCAGCAATTGCAAGTAGCATGCAAAGTGCATCACTGCTACAGGTAACAGGTGCTAAAACAGTCAAAGGAGGAAACCACTGTAGTTGTGGTTAACACATAGACATAAAACACATCTAGATTAATGTTCTGTTTTCACATACATACATATGCAGTGGACCCCTCTACTCCAGACCCCGGAATTGTGGGTCGACACCCCCCTATTATGGACACATGCCACTGGAACCGAGCACTTCACTGCTTTGTGAAATAGTACATCCACAACCCCTAAAATGAGGACTTTCACTAATTAGGACAGTCCCTTTTGGTCCCAAGGTGCCCAGATTAGAGGGGTTCCACTGAACACGAATGTTGGTTATCTACCTTGCATGACTCATGCCAGAAAACCACAGCATGCTTCAAGTTGATTGGTCAGTGTAGTTTTATGCAATAGGAGTCACATGAAACAAATCCTACATACATGAAGTGGTTATACTTTTGCTTGTTGTGCATGTGTGTGTGGGGGGGAGTGGGGAAATACCCATGCGAGCATGCAAGTGTAATATGTACATGTTTACCTACATATGGAACCTCAATGAGTTTGTCAGTCAATGCAGGCAGCTTGCATGTGTGTGTGTATATGTGTGTATGTGCATGAGCACGGATGCATTTATGCATGTGTGCATATACGTGTTTGCATACGTACATGCGTGTGCATGTATGCATGCGCGTGTGTATGTGTGTGTGTGTGCGTGTGTGTGTGCGTGTGCATGCGTTGTGTGCATGTGTGTTTGTGTGTGTATGTGTGTGTGTGTGTGTGTGTGTGTGTGTGTGTGTGTGTGTGTGTGTGTGTGCGTGTGTGTAACACACTATGTATGTACATGATGCATGGTTGGTAGTCGTCTAAAATTAATCAGTAAGTGCCAGTAAATGCTGGAATATACTTCAGAGTACCATATATGCTGACAAGTCTCACTGTACATAATGATACTCGCAAATTATGCAATATGATGCATTTCAAATGAAATTAGAATTTGATCACGTAAGATTACAAAGATTGTAGCTGTGTCATTGTTTGTGAGGTAAAATCTTTAGTGCTGGCTAATGTCTGTGTATAGATATCCTGCTACAAACAAGTTAGCAATTTGTGAAAAACTTGGTATCCTTGGTGTCCATTTGATCCCCATGTTTGCACACACAAGTAAAGCTCTCATCGACATAACTTTCAAAATTCCGGCTGATAAACAATGAAGCTTGAGATCCACTTTGACTAACTTCGATATTATCATCTTTTATCTCGTCATTGTTGCGTTTCCAGTCGCAGGTTGCTCCATATGGACTGTCAGCTGTTGCAGCACAGTCAACCCACACCAAACCATTTGAAGGAATGTCACTAGGGATGCATACGTCGCAGCCAGCAGATCCGAGAACGAAGCCTCCCTCCAGAGCGACTGATGGGCAGTTGAGGGGATCTTTAATCTTGACTTGCATGGCTGCAGCAGTCAAATTGACAACAGGCAAAAAATCAATTGAACAGATCGCAGCAAATCGGCATCTATAACCATAGACACTACATGGTACATATAACGCACTACAAAGAGGAAATGCATGTGTACAGAGTCACTCATTGAGTAACATGTTATAATTAAACAGTGTAACTTCTCTAAACCAAACACCCTTGGGACCAATTGAAGAAATGGTTCAGTTTAGAGAGGTTTCCAGATTGGAGAAGTTCTGTATGTATAGCAAATATGGAGAGCAGGACTTGAAAACACATTCAGTTTAGAGAGGTTTTCAGAATACAGAGGGTTCGGTTTAGAGAGGTTTCACTGTATATAAGCATGAATAATGTGTATTAATTCAGTATAGGACTGTTCCATATTATTATAATTATATACAATTTTCATCTGTTCAAAGTGTACAGCATAATGTAACCTCTGATGGCAGACTCTTCCAAATAAGGTTGCAGTATTATAAACCTCTCTATATGCAAAGGACATGGCTTACGATCACAGTATAATTCCTACAATACATTTTGAACCTCCCAAAGAGGAAAACACAAGTGCACATGCACATGAACACGCAATCTACCCACGCAAGCACACACATGCAGGCTGGTCTTGCATGTCCTCAAAGGGTCTATCATCCTACACAGTACATGCCACAGGCAATGCATTGCCAATTGCTTGCATGGTATAGTAGACATTATGAATGGGAACAGCTAAAATACGCCAACACTGCAGCTATCTTAAAAATTTAATATAACACCGATTCGTATGTACTCACACATCTGAGCTTGGTTTGTAATCTCTGTCTTAGTACTGGGGGCTCCACTGGTAGTGGCAACGTACGCGGATAGTATCTAATGGTACATGTAGAAAGAACAATGTACGTATATTGTTTCAAGTGATGATGATAAAAGGCACAATCAATATTCATCACAGTATAGATTTGGTACAACAGCTGTTATCACTAGTAGATAAAAATTGGTACATTAAGCAAAGAGTGTACATGTACACATGTAATGACAGCATACATGTGAGAATATTCAAAATTTAAAGTAATTATAATTTTTGATTATACAATTGGCACAAATTGCAATTTAGCTTACTGCAAGGAAAGCTGTTGATATCTTGGTCTGCATATTGAATGCTGAAAGAGTAACTGCTATAAATTCTAGTTTTGCGGTATCCCTCGGTTCTGCTGCACTCTGCTAAGCTGATGACAACCAGCTAGCTCCCCCCTTATATACCTTTCAATTGAGGAAACATCTGTTGATATATTGATTCCCACCTCCTGCCTTCCAGATCCAAATATGGTAGCAAGAAGCATTATGTGGCTTCTTCCAACACCCATCTGTGCTACTGAATACTCTTGCATGCCTGGAATGCCTTGAAGGGCATGTATGAGTTTAAATTCCTTGTAGTTGAAATAAAATTCCCAGCATGGTCAGTGGGAGATGAGCATCTGGTAGGAATTCTTGCATGTGAGTCTACTTCTAGCTGAGTGCATGGAGGCATGCATTCAAAAAATAATTTTAGCAAATCCCAAAAGTGAATACAGTGGAACGTATACAGAGGATCCGATATAGAGGACTCTCCCAAATAAGGACACAGTATAATAAACCTCTGTACAAAGGGTATAATTACGTCCCTAGTATAATTTCTAAAAATTCATTTTGATTATAACCTCCTAATAAAAGAGGAAAACCTCCATACAAAGTACAAACCAGCTAAATTTATGTCTTTCCCAAAGTGTCCTTTATTCGGAGGTTCCACTGAAATCATTACCGTTCCTATAGCTATAGAATAGGGAACATCTACACAAGAAGTGAGCAAAGATACATTTGGCCCTTTAGGACAAAAAGAAGTTTCATAAACAATTTGAAAGGAAAAGTGTCCTTAATTCAGAGTTTCCACTGTGCAGTAAAACCCCAGCTATATTCTGACACTCACTATATAGGGCTTGAAAAATGTGTTGGATTACCAATCAAGTGGTTATAACTAAAATCAGTCTAGTGGCTGTGCACATCAGACGGTCGGATTATAGAGAGAATGATAAATATATGTCTGATCAATTACAGAAGTGCCGGCGCCGGATTACACAGGTTTCACTGTACAGATAACTTAAAGGCAGTGCTTATTACATTCAAATGTACACATAGCTAGGGCATATAGTAACTGTTACATAATACATACATATGATGATAATAATAATAAATAATTATATTGTAACAATAATCTTATATCAAACGCAATGTAAAATATGTATTATACACAAAAATGTGTTATGTAAGAACTATCATGTTACAAAAGTACATTTCATGCATATTATATCAACAACTGTACTATTATAACAATACATATCAATAGCTGTGCAATTATACGTAATTACATGCGAGTATGGATTGTTTCACACGAGTCACTCCATATGTGTACTAGCACAAGACAAAAGTACATATTCCATGGAATGAAGTTACAACAAGCTGCAAGCCCTGGGGCATACGTATAGCCACAATTTAACAAAAGTGGACTCCCACCGTACGTACGCCCGAACGTTGCAGGCTTCTACCCATGCATGTGGCTCCCACACACAATGAAATGGTACACAGTGAGCCAAAACGATTGACTAGAAAAGTGTCTAGTTTAGAAACTTTGAATTCAAAGTTATCTCGGTTCGTTACAAGCCCCTCACCTACATACATCCTAGCTTGCATGCCCGCATAACTGATATAGTCATGGAAGCGTCAACATGCATGCAATATAATATTATAGCCACTCACTATCATAATACACAATAGTCAAACTACTGTATATTAATATACTTTTGGCCAAATTAAAACATTATTATGCATGTGGTTCAAGGTTCGGACATATACTGCGTGTGTGTACACAATGACGTGGAAGTACATGCAAACTGCTATATATACATGCATTTCAAGCCTAAAGCATTACAACATTACAACAAGTATAGGTTATAACCCGCCTCCGAGTTGTATGGCAACAATAATCATGACGTACGCCCAAGGGCAGAATGATTATTAATGCCATACAACAAGAAGGCGGGTTACAACCGGCTTCTAAACTGATGCGAAAGAGAGTTTAGCACCTCCCTTGTGATTCACCTGCATTGAAAATGGGCGCCGATTAGTTAATTGACTAATTTCATTTTGTCAGACCAAACCATATTATGCACAGAGATCTGTATTAATTCTTTCAGCACTGTCATAGCATAGAACAATACAGATCACACTGCTACTGTTTGAAGCATACAAACTCGCCAGAAGCTAATTTGATGTTACAGTGCATCAGTTTAGAAATAATATTATAATACATGCATCAACACTTCAAAGGAAATCCACATGTAACCTACCCAATACAGACACAGTACCTACATAGCTACCTAGGAAACTTGTACAGTAGTATCCCATTTGACAGACTACCCTTATATGGACCTGTGAAAGGTGGTCTTTGATAAGAGGGAATGAAGCAAATATGGGGCATAAATATATTTGTGACCAGCAAAGTCAGTCTTACAAAAGTGGGGGTTCTTTTGTATGTGTGTTATAAGACTGGCTTGATCACGAGGGTGGTCTCTCAATTACAAGGGTGGTCTCTCAATCACGAGGGGGGTCTCTCAATTACGAGGGTGGTCTCTCAAAAGGAGTACCAATGTATTACGTACGTACATACATATGTACGTAGTATAACTAAGAACTGAAAAACTCAGAGTGCATGTATACTGTACCCACAGTGGCACTCCGTCCACACAAAACATTGGCTAACATAATAAGAGCAAATGGCCCCCTCATTGCCTTAACATTCCTATTTGTTCTGATAACACAAAATAATTTTCAGCAGTCCCTTGGTGCTAAGTGGGTTCCACTGTATCAACAGAACAATATTGTATCTACGTATGTACGTGTGCATGTAAGTGTTGGAGCTTATGGGTGCATGGAAGCACGTACAATGGCACACCTATGTACATGGAAGTACGTACCAGGAGATGTCAGTGGACAATAAAGTGTTACTTACTTCATTGTGATACAAAATCCACTTACGTACACGTGTATGTAATAACATCTCCTTGCCCACAACACATACAAACACACACACACACACACACACACACACACACACACACACACACACACACACTCATACACACACACACACACACACACACACACACACACACACACACACACACACACTCATACACATACACACACACACACACACACACACATACACACACACACACACACACACACACACACACATCGATGAAAAATGTCTTCAATTCATAAAATAGTGAACCATTATAAACACTATATAATGAAAATCAAGAAAAAAGAATACAAATGAGAATACAGTAACAAAATGGCAAGCAAAGTACAATAGAAAATTACAATAAGTTAATTCAAACAACAGAATCTTAACAACAAAAATGATACACGATAAATTTGAATACAACACACAAATACGTACATGAATGCAAGAATGCTCTAAAACTCACAGCACACCTCTGAGCTGAAAATCACTCTGTGCTGTCATTGTTAGAATTACTTTCTGAGCTGTGAAATCCACTGGAACTCAAACCGTGAGGTGGGACAGAATCCGATTGGTATGACAGCACCACAGGTGCCTGTTGGACAGGCACCCACTGATGGTGAACTAAAGGGGGTGTGGGGTAATAGGACTGGTATGGGATAACTATACCGGGGGAAGGGAGAGTGGGTGGGGGACTCAGGGGCTCGTTGGACCACTTATCGCTGACCCATTCTCTGTGTCGAATCATTTTATCACTGACAGAGACGATCAGATTAAGAATTGTCTTTTTAGACTTGAAGTCCTTTTCCTGGTTCAACACTGCCTTGTTGAGAACAAGGAAAGCATGTTCAAAGGCTAATTTAACTTGCATAAAGTTGTAGGAACCTCGTGCCGTGTTCTCCATAGTATTGGTAGGATCAACTACACAAAGGATGCCATCTGAGACATTCTGGGGATGTATCCACTGATCCTTGGGAAAATACCGCCCTCCGTCGTGTACCATTATGCCGGTTTTGTTGTAGTTGAACATCCGTCCATACAACTCAAAAAATTCTATTAACAGCACTCCCAAATTCGCATCCTCCTTGGCAGCATCCTTCCTTGGGTGCATTTGTAGGAAACTGGCAATGAGCAGTATTAACGTATATGATCCAATCCCTCCTGTGTATACTTCATTTAGATTGCGTTCGTTTAAGAAGTGCTTGATCACAAATAACAATTTGGGTAATATTGGGTACATTTCAGTAAACTCTTCTGTTGTGCGAGCACTGCTCAGACCAGACATAGTGTTGAAGCTAATGTCCACTTTTAACTTCGTCTTCTTGTGAATCAATTTTACAATAGGAACTTTGGCTTTATCTAAAACAAGAATTGAATTCGGTTCCGCAATGTCAGCGGCTTCTATTTCTTCTTTAAGGGTGAAAAGGGGAGGGAGACTGTTCCATTGGCCAAGAACAACAATATCTACATCACTCGTCGGTAGAAACAAACGTGTGTGAACGCTCCCGAAAACGTGGACTTTGGCAAGAGGCCATTTACTGGATATAATTGACCGAAGACTACTAATGACTTCGTACCTCATGCGAATTTCACAAGACTTGGGCTTAACGTACTCGTAAAAGTCATTAACTTCTTCGTGAAGGCCAAGAATATCATAGGAATAGTCTTTTCGCTGCCAGGGTGGACAGCCTTCCCTACATGGTTGCTTGTCTTCTTTCCTTGTCAAAAGCACGGGTAGATTCAACTCGTTCGGATTCCTGTTTTGTGGGGTGTCTCCGGAGATAACGGACTTAAGCATTCTACGCCAAGTATGAGCGGCTGTCTGTTCCTCGGCAAAACTTGTCTCCACAAGGGTGTCGATTGCCGATGTCATTTCGAGAGGGAACGAGTAAAACCCTGAAGGCGTGTTCCGCTATAAACCGTAGGTACTCGCGATAAACACGGCTTGAAACACGGTGAACTGACGTGACCTTTTCTTCTTCAGTGAGGACTCGATTTACATCAGCAGTTTTGTTGAGGAAGTGCAATAATGCCCAGTGTAGGAGGTTTTATTCTACTTCTACTTGGCTTTGTTTATGACGTTATCGTCAGCATAGTACGCTTTTTCCTACCAAGAAGTCTCAAGTCTGTTCGCAGCTTTGCTGATGACATTGTTCTCATCACTGGGGCAGCTCATGGCCTTGGAAGGTGCCTTGCTCTGGAGTTTGCCAAACGTGGCGGCACCCTTGTCCTGTGGGACATTAACAAGAGGGGCCTAAACTCAGTGAAAAGTGAAATAAATAGTAGCCACCCTCGCGTCGAAGTCTTTGCTTACGTTTGCAACTGTGCCGATAGGGAAGAGGTATACGCTACCGCTGAGAGAGTGAAGTCCGAGGTGGGGAACGTATCAGTGGTAATCAATAACGCTGGAATTGTGACCGGGAAGATGCTAATGGATGAGACGGATGATGACTTTGAACGTGTTAACACGGTTAACTCCACTTGTCATTCATGGGTTAGTGTCACTGTGTGTCGACTGTGTACAGCTACTACGTTGTGTGTGTGTATGCTTGTGACCGAACATGTGTGCATGGCGGTGTGTTTGTGTATGTGTATGTATGTCTGTGTGTGTGTGTGTGTGTGTGTGTGTGTGTGTGTGTGTGTGTGTGTGTGTGTGTGTGTGTGTGCAGGAGAATGTTTAGTGTGAAGCACTAGTGCCAATGGAAATACGTACATGTGTGTGTACATAACTAGTGTAGTTACTGGGTGAATTATTCCCGGGGGGGGGGGGGGGGGGGGGGGGTGATAGTTGCTGTAAGAGGTTTAGGGGAAGGGTCACCACGCAGCCGTATTATGAAGAGAATATTGACGTCTAATCCTTCCCCATGCCCCCCAACCTTTTACATGTGTTCTGTTTTATTTGGTATTTTTGGCTCATTTTCATGTTCACTCAAAGGTAGAAGAGCTCAGTTTAAAGCTCAGTTTTAGATTCACTATGTATGTATGTACGTACATTCTCCTCGCAAACTTAGATTGTAAAGTGTTTCCTTCCCTGGATGTTGGAGAATGACTATGGCTTTATCGTTAGCATTGCGTCCCTTCTGAGCTTCATCCCACTAGGAGGAGCTGTCAGCTATGCCACATCCAAGGCTGGAGCAGCACTGTTTGCCGAGAGTTTACGGGTTGAACTGCTAAAGATGGGAAAACCAGGAGTGTCCGTCACCTGTGTCTGTCCTTACCTCATGCATACCGGAATGTTTGATGGTTTGAACCCTGCAATGCAGTGGCTGTTTCCTGCACTGCAACCCGAATATGTAGCCAAGAAGACAATAGAAGCTGTTTCAGACAAACAGTTTCTCTTAATGTTGCCACGTATAAGCTACTTCTTGAGAATAATCCATTGGTAAGCATGTTGTGTGTGATTGTGTATGTACATACGTATGTATGTGCAGTATACATGTGTGTGTGTGTGTGTGTGTGTGTGTGTGTGTGTGTGTGTGTGTGTGTGTGTGTGTGTGTATGTGTTTGCCTCAGATACCACTTTATATAATATCAAGAGTACATAGTACATATGTACTCTTGATAATATTATATGTAACCTAAAAACTCTAATTTTCACTGGGGGAGCATACCCCCTGGTTACGTATATACGTACATATCTGCACCTCCTTACATCCCTGCACTACGTGTGTTTTATAGACGTCTACGATACCACATACAGTATGTACGTACATATCTGCCCCCTACTACACTGTATACTTTATAATATTCTCCTCCCTTGATTATTATCATGCAAGACACCTGCTCTACATGTACGTACGTACGTATGTATAATGCACACTTCTAACTATGCTCATGTCTTTCACAGCAGACATACTCTGTAATACTAAAACTCCCCTCCCCAAAATTGTAATCCTACGTAGATAGAACTCTGACAGTGTACGTATCTGTGGATACATACACATACGTATTCCTGCAGCAGTCGTACAGTATGTACATACGTGCGTACATACGTACGTACGTACGTACATACATAAGTACCCATGTGTTTCTTATCTGTGGATACGTGCATATTCTTGCAGCATTCATACAGTACATACTACATATGTAAGTGCCCATGTGTTTCTTATCTGTGGATGCGTGCATATTCTTGCAGCATTCATACAGTACATACTACATACGTAAGTGCCCATGTGTTTCTTTTCATGTGTTGAATGTCTCTGTCAACAATTATGGACGAATTTGAGTTTTCTCTGTTCCATCATTTGATATAAACCCCATAGAAGATTTTTGGGCCGCCGGAAGGTGGCCCCTATATTGTTTTTACTTTCACCGGAAGTGTCCGGAACGTCCGTAACGATGTCAATATATATATATATATATATATATATATACGGTACTTTTCATAAAAAACTGGACGATGTACGGCGGTCAGACCGGCGGTCAAAAACCGGACGTACAACGGACGCCACCGCTGCCGCCACTTGTGAGTACCTTAGACAATGGTGGGACATCTTATTGCAGGAAGGTCCCAAGTATGGATATTTTCCTAATGCTGAAAAAACACACCTCGTCATCAAAGAAGAGTATTTTGACATTGCCAAGGAAGCCTTTATGGGATCAAACATCAACATTACCACCCACGGAAAGCGTCATTTGGGTGCTGCCATAGGGACAAATACTTTCGTCGAGGAATTTGTTTCAGTCAAAGTCCATGAATGGGAAGAGGAATTGCAGACCCTGTCCATGATTGCCACCACTTATCCTCAAGAGGCCTTAGCTGCATTCACACATGGTTTCTCCAGTAAGTGGACTTATCTATCAAGAACTATTCCAAACATATCACATCTCCTCAAGCCCTTAGAAAAGGTCATCCACTGCCAGTTTATTCCAGCTCTCACTGGTCGGCCACCTTGCTCAGAAAATGAACGCCTTTTACTATCACAGCCCGCACGCCTAGGAGGTCTTGGGATTACCAAACCAGACTCAGAAAGTGATCATTGCTATGAAGCCTCCAAATGTATCACAGCGCCCCTAGCCAGTCTGATAAAATCACAGGATGTAGATGGATCCGTTGATGAATCCAAAATTGATGATGCAAAGAAAAAACTGAAGAATACAAAGACAAATCGACTAAAAGCCCTTTCAACCGACATCCAGAAGGAGTTAGATCCTGTCAAACTCAGATTGTTTGAATACTCCTGCGAGAAAGGTGCTTCTACCTGGATCTCTGCCTTGCCTATTGCCGAACATCAATTCGACCTTCACAAAAGTGCATTCAGAGATGCAATTTGCATCAGGTATGGTTGGCCTCCCAATAACCTTCCAACTAATTGTGCATGTGGTGCCAAATTTTCAATTGATCATGCCATGTCGTGCCACAAAGGAGGATATCCAACAATAAGGCATAACGAGGTCCGTGACATCACATCTAACCTCCTAACAGAAATTTGCCACAACGTAGCCACCGAGCCAAGACTACAACCCATCTCTCATGAGATCTTTCATCATCGTTCCGCCATAACTGATGATCAAGCACGGCTTGACATCCGGGCAACAGGTTTTTGGAGTCGTTCTCAGGAAGCATTTTTTGACGTAAGGATATTTCATCCCTCAGCTCCCTCGAACTGCTCACAATCTCCCACTGCTGCTTACAGAAAGCATGAGAATGAAAAGAAGAGACAATATGGTCAGCGTGTCAGAGACATTGAAAGAGGCGTATTCACCCCTCTAGTTTTCACCTCATCAGGAGGAATGGGCAAAGAATGCTCAGTATTCTACAAGAGGCTGGCATCCCTAATTGCCACCAAATCAAGGCAGAACTATTCCCACGTCATCAGATGGATTCGTTGCACCATCCAATTTGCACTGATCCGCATGGCAATCATGTGCATCCGTGGTAGCCGCTCATCTCGCCACCAAATTCCATCATCCGACTTCGATCCCTCTCAGATCCTACTTGCAAATGCCGAAGGCCAGATCAGCAGCAAGTAAAGGATCACTTGTTGACCGATTGACCATTCTTGTTGGTATTAGTGTCTATTCATTTTAATCAATCATATCCTACAATTATACTCTTTAGTACTTCATCTATATTCATATACCATATGTGCTTGTATACGTACACCGACGGACAATTATCACGTGGCGCGTAATATAAATTACGTCATTGGCAACGGTAGTTGGGAGCGGTACCTCAAGCGAAATGGTGTATTCGAGCTACGTAAAGCAGCGAATTCTGCTTTTTAGACGCGAAGGCAAGAGCTTTCGGAAAATTGCGGGAGATTTAGCTAAAGAAGGACACGTTGTGTCGAAATCCGGAGTTGCGCTATTTTTTAAGAAGTACGCGAAGGAGGGAAGTATTGGGCGAAAACCAGGAAGCGGTTTGACTGGGAAGAAGACAGCAGCGCTCTTCAAGCTTGTTGACAGTCATATGGAGAAGGATGACGAACTTTCTGCGTACGGCGCTTTCCTTCGAGGTTTCCCCGCACTGGCGTTTGTTTCTATTTTTAGACACGTAGCAACGAACGAAGGCGGGCGAAGCCGTACAACAAACGGGCGTACAGCGGACGTACCCCGGACGGTCACCGTACGTACACCGTACGTACACCGGTCTGACCGCCGTACATCGTCCAGTTTTTTATGAAAAGTACCGTATATATATATATATATATATGTCAACAACATGGCGGACGTTAAGGCAGTACTAAATTCTCGGCTATAATTCGACGAAATTGGAACGTTTGCTCCTCATTTCATCAGCGAAGAGTCTTTTAAAGCTGAAGAGATCTTCGAAGCGTTAGTTCCGTGAATAACGACAATTTCCAAGCGATTCGAGTTTCCAGGGCCGTAGGCGGCCCACGAGTTTTTTAAACTCGAATCGCTTGTTTAAGGGGGTAAAATTTTTGTGGAATCTGTGGTTTATGCCAGAAGATAACTAAACCTTGCAGAAATACGTACTAACCTTTGTGAATAAATATTTTGTGGTTCTCTTTAGAACCATGGATTTTTTACTCGTAGAAAAATACCCACTGTATGTATGTATGTACATACGTAGTGTACAGTAGGTTCCCAAGTGTCCATACTTTTAGGTATTTACGTACATATGTGTGCATTACATGTATGAATGTGCATACATGTGTACATACGTATGTACATAATGGAAGCTGCTTTATGTACATACAATAGTATTATAATCATGTGTACGTATTTGCAGGCCTAAATGGGAGTTGCCCACTCACAACATACAGCACATGTATATACTACAAAACAAAGGTCTAAGTGAAGTATGGTGTGTTGGCATGACACTAAACGGAATCACGGGAGGATTATCTATAAATGACACTACGTATGTGTACGTACGTACGTATGTATGTAATAGTTGTATCCTGCCTTGGTATGCTACAGCAGCCATAAAGTGCTAATTTATTGACCGAGGGCGCAGCCCGAGGTCAATTAATTTGCACTACGTATATGCTGCTGTAGCACACCATGGCAGGATACAACTATTATGTGTCATGGTGAAGCAAAACACTGCAAAATGTGACAATTGACAGCTATTAGTTAATGAGGCATGAATGGGTTTTGGCTGGCAGGAGATTGACAAGACCCTTGACCTGGGCTACATCGTGAATGTAAGCCCGCGGTACTCTTTGATCCACCCAACTTTCGCCCCCACATCATGACACATGTATGTATGTACGTATATACGTACAGTGGAAACTCGTTATAAAGAAATCTCTTACAGCAAATTTCTGGATATAGTGAATTAAATTCATGTGACCCAGTTAATGTTCTACTATTAAAGTGTAACTGGTTATAGTGAATTTCTGGTATAATGAAGAAAATTTCAGTGTCCCCTGTGATTCGTTATAATGAGTTTCCACTGTATGTATGTACGTATGTATGTACAAATGTACAGATTTTCTGGGTTTTTTTTTATAATTGCTTCATCTTTGGGTTGTAAACATACATACACACGTACGTATGTACATACTTACACTTTGATTTGAAATCTCCCAATTATTGCCATCTTAGTTTTATGGAAGCATTATGCCATGATTGCCTGCTTGCTAATTATTTTTTTCTGTTTCAGTGCCACATGCACAGGCACTTTCCCAGTAGTTTCCTGTTTATGACCTTCTTAGTGTACAGTAGTATAATGAGTGTATAAGGATGTTGTGCATTTTAAGTGCACCATTCACAACCCAATCTCATGCTTGACAGATTTTATCCACTTTCACTTTCATACTCATTGCTAAACTTGTTTTCGTTAAGCATTTGTTGAGGATGTTCCTACAAGTGTTCGTGTCAGTGTGTGTGTGTATGTGTGTGTGTCTGTGTGTGTGTATGTGTGTGTATGTGTGTGTGTGTGTGTGTGTGTGTGTGTGTGTGTGTGTGTGTGTGTGTATGTGTGTGTGTGTGTGTGCGTGTGTGTGTGTGTGTGTGTGTGTGTGTGTGTGTGTGTGTGTGTGTGTGTGTATTATGACGGGGACGGTGACATCACATTTGAAAAATGGAGGGGGGCATGGGTCTGGGCTACACGAGACTATGTGTGTGTGTGTGTGTGTGTGTGTGTGTTCTGTATCCTCAGTAGCTTCCAGGAATTTCCTTTTCTCGCCCATGTAAGTGTGCCCTGACAGAGCATACCCTGCGTGAACACGTGCTGACACCATTCACAAGCTGATCTGATAAGCAGCTGTTACCTCCTTTCAGTTTCTCAACCATTCTAATCTTGTTTTCAAGAATGTGTTGCTAAGGATGTGCAATTGGCTGTCTACGTATGTACGTATTTTCAGTCCTAGGGTTTCTATTGTCTTTGGTACAGTATGTGAGTGCTAAATTGTGATTGAAGTGCCTGTGGGATTCATTGTACCTACATAGCTTCATCCGTATAGGATGTACATGGGATATGTGGGATATGTAGCATACATACATGGTGGGATTCATAACAGCTTCCTTAGTCCAAGAAGCCTGTCGGATTCAGTGACATGTTTTTCTTCCTTCTTCTCATGATATGCCTGTGGAGATCGTCATAGTTTCCTCTTGGCTGTGCTTCTTGAAGCCAGTATTTCCTTTTACGCTTGAGATACGTACGCACAGTAGGACCTCTTCTCTTGTGAGATGTCTGTGGGACCACCACAGTTTCCTCCTGGGTGTGATTCTTGAAACTGATACATACTTCCTGGTGCACTTGAGATACAGTGGACCCTCTTCACATTGGATCTGTGGACACAATAGAAGATGTCCAATGACAGAAGTTGTTGTATAGTCCAGTGAATCTTGTCTGTTGATGTGCTTACGTATGACTATCAGGGTTTTGTCAGGGGTCAATTTGGGGGAGAGGGGACCTTTACATTTGTGTATGTACGTGCACACTCGCATATGCTATAAGCATGCACCTGTATTCAAATTATACCTTGTATGAAATGGATCCATGATCCATTCATTACTGGGTTTATTCCAAGGATGAAGCCCAGGGGCGTACGGAGGGGGGTTTCTAAGGTTTCAGGAAACCCCTCTCAAAACTACCAAGACAAACAAAATACTGTACTCTTTTAGACTAGATCCAAGGAACAAAGTAAAGCTTTGAAAAAAAACTTTTGTAACAATTCTCAAATGTTGTATAAGGCTTAACTAACCAATGTAAGTCTCTAAATTCTCTTTTCGAACGAACGACGACGAAAACGGCCATTTTGTTTGACATCATGTGACAAAAAATGATGTAATCAATAGGCCTATTGTGTTAGAATAGGCTTGTGGCTTTGCAAAAAGAATTGATATATATATATAATGACTGCAGTAATTAACTATTTCTTATCATTTATGTACAATATTTTGGTTTGAATATAATGATAATTATCAATATTAATCAAAATTTAATAGACTTATAATTAAATTTACAAGAATGATCGAGCGGCGCAGCAAAGCCCTCTTGTACTGGCTGGCTGGAAACCCTCCTACAAAAATCCTGGATACGCCCCTGAAGCCTGTATATTTTTATATTGGAGGTACCATACTCAGCCCCCCCCCAACTTTCCAAAGTAAAGCTCTGACTGTACCTCAGAAGATGATTAGATTAGGTACAATGCAGTATACTGTACTTTTTGGCCAAGTTTTAATGTGTTCCGACATGAGCAAAATGTAGAATGCATGAACATGTACACAATCAGGTTGGATGCAGGAGTGGGGAGGATTCAGGAGTGGGGATGATGGGGTCAGTTTACGGTGGTACTATGGTAATACCCTATTTCGGATCAGTTTATACGTGCTGATGTCAGAGTACGTAGCATGTAGTACTTGCTGGGGATCTTCCACATTTAGGCCACCCTTTTGGCACAATCGGGCAAATGCATAACTACGTAAATACGTACGTACAGGGCTTCTTTGTGATAGTCTGAGTTATGTACGTACGTACGTATGTAAATGTATTTGTTCTTTGTACTTACGTACATACGTACGTACGTACGTATGTGTTAGTAATATTGCTTGAAGTAGAGTCTACATGACGGACAACCAATGGGCCATAGGTCCAACCCAGAAGCCAGTCTATTGTTCAATGGTGGTTGTTTTGAACAGTTACAAGGTCATGTACGTACGTATGTTATACATATGTTCATATGTACGTAGTACATAGCATGAGTGTGCGTGTTTGTACATGTAGTCTTAGGACAACTTCGAATTTGAAATGATTATAAGACTAATGTTTGTAATTTAGTATTTGAACTAGGCCAGCATTAGCCAGAGGCTATACATACAATACTACTAAGGCCTCCAGTATCCCCACAAACACAAGTACTTCAAATGGGTAATTTAATCAGTTTGATGTGTCTTCTTTTCCTCCTCTGTGGGTGGCAGGGGGTGCTGGGAGAAGAAACACCAGTGGCTCACAGCTGGGGATTTCACCCTTGCTTCCTTGTTTCACAGCCTGCATAATTGTTAGTGCTGACCTACTGAGACGTCAACATCCTCTCCAGCAACCCCCCCCCCCCCCCTTTGAGGAACACTTCTTTACTGGTACCAGTATAAAACGTTAGATGGTAAAGGATCCATGGTTTTTATTTAGGGGTTAAGACATACGTAGGCGCAAGGGCTGTATGGCATATAAAATGCGGAATCCAGAGGGTACGTAGGGTGCATTTTATTTGCCATACAGCCCGAGTGCCTATGTCTTAACCATTATAAGTAGCATCCGTTCGTGGACTTTGGGCAGGTGTCCTTGATTTCAGAACTTCGACGAAGCAATTTGAATGCTAAAAATCGAGTTTAAGAAGGGAATCGGCAGTAAGAATTGTTAAAGAAGACTTTCTATGTTACAATGCTAAGTTTGCTTCTCGCGGTGGCAAAAATTGGCTTCTTTATGGTAGGACTTACGTAGTATTTCTTCAGAAAGCTATTCAAGGAACATTAAAGAGAGGTATTTGTATGAAATCACAGATTTCAAAGTATAAACTCACGGAAAGTTAAATGCTCATATTTTATACAATATAAAATCGCTGTATAATTGTGCCGTTACCATGGTAACGGATGCTATATTCAGATATGTACCTATGGCTGGCCTGCACTATAGTACTTTGACCAAGGAGTTTTGAGATGTGACTTCTTCTATGCTATGTATGTACAGTGCAGAACTTAAGAAAGGCAACGGTAACAGAAATTTACAATTGTTATCCATTAATGTATCCCGAAAACAGTTAACTGTGATCCGTTAACTGCTAACAGTAAACTGTTAACTGAAATATGGTTAGCTATGTGAGACATAGGATTGCACATGCATGATGTGTGTTTATGGTTTTGGTGTGATTTATGTGATCAAAGAGAGAATTTCAAAATGGTTTGTCTGCCTACACCAAGGAAAGAATTATCCAACTTTACTCGGAAAAGATGATTTCATTCTGGGGAGGAGGGGAGGGGGGAATTGGCATCCAGTTTGACAATCATTGCCTTCCAAATGCACGCAGATTTTGATCAAGGTCTCCTCTGGCATTTTCCACTCCTTGATGTTCTTTCCCAAAACTCCTTCCTATCATATCTCACAGACCTGTTAATCAAAATATGTCACAGAAAAACTCTGCATTGATTGGAAAACTTGCATACCCAACTACGTATATACTGATGACACATACTTCCGTAGGTGGCAAACAGTAGCCAAATACTGCATTTAACAGTTACCAGTTAAATTGTTAACTGAATAATGGTGCCAGATCTGTATACGCGTTAAACAGTGAAAGTTATTTCTGTTACCGTTCTGTACCAAACATACGTATGTGGACTATGTGCACAAAAATCCTGAATTTCACGTTGAAGCATTTCTAATATGTAGGATTTCGTTTCTTGTGCCAACCGGTGCTGTAGCACAGTGCAATACATGAGCTAAACTGTTTTTTTTTATTGTTTGGGTGTTGCCATTGGTAGCAGTACACCCTGTCTGGAGACAGGTGTATGTGGAGCCCATGCCTAAATGGATTGCGTGTCATGTCCAGTGATAACAGAAGCCTTCAAGGGTGGTCTGCAATCCGTGTTATCTGCTGCACAGATGGTGCATGTCTTCTAAATTTTCTGCAACACCTAGTTACTTGTGTGAGTAAAATGCATACATAGGGCTGTGCGGTATCAGAAATTATCAGTATGCATCCCCACATTCTATCACAGTATTACTATGATCTCGGTATGCCAAAAATTAAAACTGTATATAGGTACGTAGCTGCATCCAAAGGAATCCTTATCACGCAGATTAAAATGTTTCACAAACAACAACAGCCGTGTGTGCTACGTAGTATGCTCCTTTTGCACCCATGATCATGGCTGCCATAAGTAACATTTTCAACAGATTTTGAATATGTCACTTAAGATAGAATTTTATTTCCTTAAAATACCATATTATGTGTACTCCTTCCAATACTGGTCTAGCCTTAGAGAATACCACAGTATCACACGTTATCACAGAGCAAGAAAAAGTTGACCGGGATCTGAATTTTGCACAAATAGTATTGCGGTGTTGCTATTTATTCAGTATATTGCACAGCACTGTGCATACGTATGTATATACTCAATGATTACTCTGCTCTAGGAGACACATACATATGTACATACGTACATGTGTATCATGCGTGTATGTATGTACGTATGCCATTGTTCATGTTTTCCTAAGATACATACCGTACGCACTCTAATCTTCGTGGGCCTAAACTTTCGCAGTTTTCGCGGATTGGAAGCCACCCGCGAAAGTTTAAATCGGCGAAAAGTTTGAAATCTTGCGCAGTGATATAAAATGGCCGTCGCAGTGATATAAAATGGCTGTCACAGAACAGCGGGCAGCGCTGTCGATGCCTTGTTGTATTCTTATTAGATCCATGATGATATACCTAATAATAGGTGTGAAAGAAGGTATAGGCTTGTCCGCTACCTTTATTTTGTCTTCATTTGCGTTCGCATGTGCCTGTAGCTTCCTGACGGTGATTGAAGAATGTCGCCCGATTCGATCGTTTTTGGTTCGCAAGCGTCTGGACTTTCCAGATTTAAAGCAAGTTGTCCCATCAAACATGGCAGATGCTGTTAGAAAGAAATATGCAACACTTCAGAGGAAGAAACCTCTCACGTGTCTGTGTCATTGCCTGGCCTGTTTGGCTTGGCAATCATTAGAACTTTAGAGTGCTAATTGCGATCTAGGGTCTACTCGGGTCTATCACTAGTTAACTTGAACAAAGAAAACAGAGGCACTGGATGGGGACCTGCGAAAATAGAAATGCGAAAATCGCGAATTTGCGACATCCGTGAAAGTTTAAGCCTGGGAAAATTAGACCGCCTATGGTATATTATCCTTTTGTAAGTACGTATGTATGTATACAACATGTACCCTGGTGCACGTAATGTGTATACCCTGGTTCCTGTGTACTCTGCTTTACTGCCTGATTTTAATGGCAACTTGGTGTAGTGTTTACAACTTCGTGGGTTTTGGGACTACGTATGTGACATGTGATTTGTACAACCTAGTGCTTTGTGTACTAACATGATTTGTGCAATTTGGAGTGTGTATTCTAATATATATGCGCACATATATTTACGAATACTGTATGTACGTATCTGCAACTGCAAAATACTTCAGGAATGTATATGTACTTACATAGTAACCTTTATCATCTTTCCTACAGTGTAATCCCTGAGAGAACATTGTGGAGAATATACCAGTTCATGGGAGTAGACAATATTATGGATACCTTCAGGGGACATTCCAAAGTAGACTGATTGGGAGGGACTCTTCTGAGGAAATACACCTTGTAATTATTTACATGATCTGTCAATTCTTCTACAATTGTTATGGAATAGCTGTTGTTCCGAAATATGTACATTTTATTTGTACTGAAAACAGCAGGCTCATATTCATTGACAACTGAACTGTCATGTGACTGGTGTGCGCACACAACTGTATTCTATGCAAATATGTTTATTATATATGTTTATGTCCATTATGTAAATGTATGTACATATCTACACATATTATGTACGTATATGTGTGTATTTTGTGGCTACACACACATGCGCATACACTAGGGGTGCATACAGGATTTGTGACTGGGGGGGGAGGGGCATTATGGGAGTGTAAGTATAGAGAGACCAGGTCAAGAGGGGATAGGTAACAATGTTATGTGTGTGGTATCATGGAGATGTGTATTAGGCTAGGTAGGGGGTCTGGTGTATGCTCCCCCAGAGAAAAAATGCTTTTTAGGCCTTATAGGTGATATCTGAGGCCATTTTAGATCACTTACTAACAGCAGTCATGCATGCATGCTATGCCAAGTGGCGGGTAAACTGGGTCACTAAAAGTTAAGGGAGAGTGCTCCTGCTTTGTCTGGTCCCAAAGAAGTCCTGGCATTTCAGACAAATAGTACAGCATTGTGGTTTTTAGTATGGACTGAAGATATCATGTATCTTAACATTGTGGACTGCATGTGCTGATCATGGTCTGAATGCTTGCATGCGAATAATGTACCAACAGTAACAATACTCAGGGGTTAAGGGATTGGTGACAATTGTTTCATGATCAGTTGCAAGGGATCAAATTTTTCCAAGTTATAGCTTTAATGATTACAGAGCTTTGTTTTCATCCCTTCCCCCACAAATCCTGCCTTTCAGGAACCCTTAGGGTATACTCAGATATACAAGTCAAGGGGATCAATTGCAACAGCAATCCAAGGGGGTGGAGAGTGCCCCTCCCTACCCCCCCCCCCCCCCCCCCCCCCCCACCCCCGAATGCTCCCCTGTACACGCACGCACACACACACACACACACACACACACACACACACACACACACCAGGGTTCTATCGAGTGGGGGGGCGGGGGGGAAGCTTCCACCCCAAAATAAATTCCAACTGCAATGCAAATTACTATGGAGTAGGCCCTACTTGAGTGTCAAAGTTTACCTTGAATGGTCTAAAAAATGCATATGGCCTCAAATGCAACATTATATAACCTTAAACCCAAATTTCCCCTAGGGAGGCATGCCTCCAGATCCCTCTAGTTAAGTATGTATACTACTGCACTCCATAATATATATGGGCATGCACACACACACACACACACACACACACACACACACACACACACACACACACACACACACACACACACACACACACACACACACACACACACACACACACACACACACACACACACACACACACACACACACACACACACACACACACACACACATACATACACACATGTGTGCACATGTATACAGGCACTCATTGTATTAGAAGGCCCTACTTGAGTGTGAAAATTGGCCTTGAATGGTCTAAAATGGCCTCAAATGCAACATTATCTCACCTAAGAACTCAAATTTTCCCTGGGGGGGGGATGCCCCCCCCTAGTTTCATATGTATATAATATTATATACCCCTGCACTCCATATACATATCTGCATACACCTCTATTATCACTGCACTGTATGTGTTTTAGAGATGTCTAGGATACCACATATACATACATGTACCTGCCCCCCTACTATACTTTGTAATTACCCCCCCCCCCCCCCCCCCCCATCACCCTGCTATATACATACAATACATGCATCAAATCTATGTGTATATCTTGCGCGGCAGTCATTCACTGTAATACTCAAGCCGGCTTCCCCCCCAAAATTTTAATCCTAGATAGAACCCTGCACACACACACACACACACACACACACACACACACACACACACACACACACACACACACACACACACACACACACACACACACACACACACACACACACACACACACACACACACACACACACATATACACACACACACATACACACACACACACACACTGCACACTGCACACGTGCGCACACACACACATACACACACACACACACACACACACACACACACACACACACACACACACACACACACACACACACACGTGCACACACACACACACACACACACACACACACACACACACACACACACACACACACACACACACACACACACATGTAATGTAAGCTGATTCAGTATCATGGTAGCGTTCTCCATATAATTCACAATGCCTTCGAAATGTTGGATTGTCTAAAAATGATTGAGCTTTAATGATACTTTCTGCATGGTTGCATTTTTGATAGAAATAGAAACATTCAAAATTATAATATGCTATATGGACCTGTAGAATGGTTTCCGAATTGGCGAGGTTTTATATGTGGTTACATGCATATAATACAGTAATTGAAACAGAACAAATGTCCCAGATTAATTGAAGAGTTGCAAGGTGATCTATAGCTAGAGGGTCGAGGTGTGTATGTAAACACGACACGTATGCATGCAGATATGCACATACAAACACACGCATGTACACACACAAGTACGCATACACACAAAGACGCATGCACACACACACACACACACACACACACACACACACACACACACACACACACACACACACACATGCACACACACACACACACACACACACACACACACACACACACACACACACACACACACACACACACACACACACACACACACACACACACACACACATGTATGCACACACCACACACACGTACACACATGTACACACACACACACACACACACACACACACACACACACACACACACACACACACACACACACACACACACAGTCGTACACTATGTAACAAATGTGAGCAGCTTCAGTATCATGGTAGCCTTCTCCATACACAATGCCTTTAAATGTTCGATTGTCTAAAAATGATTGTGGAGTTATACTGATACATTCTGCATATGATTGCATTAATGATTGATGCACAATAAAAATATCATTGGTCCTATAGCTATACTTCCTTATGAAAATAAAATACAGATTATGTATAAGTATATGTTTGTTTAGTGTATAGAGGATCAAAGTTCATGAATCAGATGTGTAAATATTTGCAAGTCATTGTAACCCCTAAAATCCAAATCCATTTTCTTTCAGTGAAATTAAGGTGAGGTCTGAACAACATGGCAAGAATTTCTATTACTGATACAAGCATTTTCATCATAGGGTCACAAATGATGCGATAGGTGCATGTACAGTACATTGGATTTTTGGGGCTTAAAACGACTTGTTTACACATCATGATCTTCCTCTACACACTAAACAAACATAGTACTCATTACGTGTATACTTTTAGTAGGAAGTATGGGAAGTATTATTAAAATGATATTATACAGCAATTCAATATTTATTTTTCCATTTTGCTTTAAATGTATTAAGTTAAAAGCTCTTTGAGTGATCGACTTAATACCATGTATATACAGTGTAATTAACTGCTGCAATCCAACCTTTGATCCCTCTAATCCAACCTTATAAGGTACAGTCATCATAAAATACTAAACTATGCTGATTATAGTCACGCACCCATTTTATTATTTGACTTGCATGCTTTTGAGTTCCACTGAGTGTTGGATTAGAGAGCTCGAGGTTTATAACTGTTTACATGTGTTATTGCACCAGATGCAAAGCATATATCATACAATAATAATTCTTTTATATGTCATGTGATGTTATACGGATGTCCTTGATCATTTCAGTGTGCACCTAATTGCATGCATGTGTGTGTGTGTGTGTGTGTGTGTGTGTGTGTGTGTGTGTGTGTGTGTATGTGTGTGTGTACATGTGTGTATGTGTGTGTGTGTGTATGTATGTGTGTGTGTGTGTGTGTGTGTGTGTGTGTGTGTGTGTGTGTGTGTGTGTGTGTGTGTGTGTGTGTGTGTGTGCGTGCGTGTGCATGTGTGTACATGTGTGTACGTGTGTGTGTGTGTCCTTTATCATGTTTTAGTCACTAGATATATACCATCTAAAAGATGTAATATTACTCAATATAGTATATGGGCCCATATCCAATGGGTCTCTCCCTCACTGGTGTATGCTGATTCACCCCAATTGAGCGCCATTTAGGTCCCAACATGGGGGCCACAATACCCTGCACTGCAGGCTAGCACTGTGGTATTGCAAGTTACACGTATGTCTGTACATGTGTGTGTGTTCATGTATATATTATGCTCATGCACATGCAGGCATACACACGTGTTTTCATGCACATGGTTATGAGATGTCTTCTGCAGATCATTACCAGTTACTGTCAAATGACATTATATGATATATGTTTTATAGATATACTACTACTAATGAGTGTTTCAAAGAGTACAACACTATACAATAGTTATTAGGATTAAATTTGTAATAGCAATTTTCTTGTTTTCTTGTGTACATGCAATAGTTGCCAAATTTTTCGTGTAGTTGTACTCCGTTTGGTGGCAAAGCTAGTTGACAGCTCTGACCTTCATCTCTGTGAACTTGAGTGAGTAATGGTAACCCTTCCAATGGCGCCAGTTCACACCATTACCTTCTGAAGCATGGTTACCATGGAGATACTTTCCATTAAGATTTGAATGATGGCAGCTATTATGCCACCATGCTCCTTTATATTCTGCAGCACAATTTTTGCTCCATGCATCATTGTCTTGATCATAGGTAGAAAAGGGTCTGCTATTATGAGCGGCCAGACTATCACCAGCTGTTCCAGTATAGCCACTAACTTCAAGGGTGTACTTGCTGTAGGCATTTTCTACTCGAAAGGAGCTGTACTTAGCAAATTGTTCACCTCCTAGGAAGTCTTCCATGTCCACTCGAAGTTCAGACTTAGTTCTTCCAGCTGTGAGACGATTCAGCTTGTCCAAACCGAGCCAATGCTCCTGTCTGAGGTTTCCAAATCCATTGGCATAATAGTACCACCCTCTGTAAAACTCCTCACTGCCATCTTGTCTTCTCTGGAAGACTGTCCATCCTCCTCCATCTGTATCCATGTCACAGTAAACATCAAATGGAACAAGATGGTCTGGTTTGATAGTGTAGACACCCGATTGAGTGAATCCTTTGTTAAGAGCATCCAAACAGTCTCTTGGTAGGGTTGGATTAGTAAGAGTTGAAAATTTCTTGCACAATTCACTGCATTTCTGATAGCACACACTGTCAATGTAGTAGCCATGCAGAAGTTCCACCTGGGTCATACAGACCAGGGCAAATACAAAGCTTGCAAAGTTCATCCTCCTTTCAGCAACTAAGTCCCTAAAATTCAAAATAATTAATGTGATTGATTACTAGCTGACCATGCACCCTTTGGGGACTTGCTTTATAGTTACACTGATCTATGACCTCAGGCAACACAGTGTCCCTTTGCACATCATGGTAACCTCTTTAATTATTGTATCAGTGAGCAGTTTAGCAAGGTTAATTGTTTGTATTGTTTGTATAGTATAAAGACCTTCATTATTAATTTTTATTGCCAAGTAGTTTAGCGAGGTTAATTGTTTCTGTCACCAATGGGAGTCCAATCGAGGTCCCCCACGCAAATTATATTTAAAATTCCATCTTTTGGCCCAGAACAGATATTTTCAACTCAATTAAATTGCGGCTTTATTTCGAGACTGAAGAACACAATGATAATGAACAGCTATGTATACTTGGATATTGCGCACTACAAGGTAGGCCTTGAGACAGTTTGGCAAATCGTCAAAGAATTATCACATCTTGGCTTACTTGACCGGCTAATTGTTCCATTTATAATAATAGTAATAATGTTGCAATATTTAGACAGGATGCCCCTTCGATCAGCTCTTGGTTGGTCTTCCAGGCAGTCCTGAGGTCACATATAATCTCAATCATATAAACAACATATAATCATAGATTCTAAAACAACAAACACTCATGTTCAATCAATTCGTTGGCTATAGTTGATGCTCTTCTTTACCGTTCTTCCTTATTTGATGGTATGGGAGTGTAGGGAAAAATGCCATAGAGCCACTTCTGTTGGGATGGACCTTCATCCATCCCATAACCCAGGCTCAGAATCACTTGCTTCACCAACTACTGTACTGTCCGAAATTTTCGCAGGGCTTTATAATTTCGCTAATTTCGCGAATTTTGGCTTGGCCTGGCTCCCTAGATCAATAACCTGCACACATTCGCAAAATGAAAATGCGAACAGTTGACTTTCAAGTGCTATTCATGAAACTTATATCTCGTGAAAATTTCAGACAGTAGGGTATGCCACAGACACCCCCATTCCAGTTGAAGGTTTAAAACATAAATATATTAAATTTCTTTCTACCGATCCTTAATACTCGATAAAGAAGAGGTACGTAGGATACGTGAACCCAAGTATTCACAATGAGAGGTATTTGTCTCAGTGTTCAGTCTAAAGCTACGTATATGTTGCAAATATACTATATAGGTTCTTACAAAAGTATGTACATATGTATGTACTGTACATAGATATGTATGTAAGTGGGTACGTACGTATCTGTTAAAATTTCAGAATTTGCATATTCTGTGCAACTACATATTTACCCATCACTGCTAGCGTATGCACATTCATACATTCGTATACATGTATATGTATCCGTACGTACGTACATGTGATAGCGTAAACACGTACATTGCATAGTGTTACTTTGTATGGATTAACCACATGTATACGTTCTCGATCCTTAAACACTTAGGTTAATTGTATAGTCTCTTCTATATACCCTAGATGCTGGAGAATGATTATGGTTTTATAGTAAGTATTGCATCCCTTCAAGCTTCATTCCACTATAGGAGGGGCTGTCAGCTATACTAAGTCCAAAACTTGAGCAGCAATGTTCACATAAAGTATAAAATTCAAGCTGTTAAAGGTAGGAAAATTGGGAGCAACTGTCACCTGTGTCTGCCCTTACCTCATGCATACCAGAATGCATGTTTGATGGTTTGAACCCTGCAATGCAGTACGTGGCTGCTTCCTCCACTGCAACCCGAATATGTAGCCAAAAACACTATATGGGAGCTGCTTCAGACAAACAGTTTCTCTTAATGTTGCCACGTACGTCTCACCTACTTCACGAGAATATTTCATTGGTAAGCATGTCATGTGTGAACATTTGTGTATGTACGCCTGTGCATACAACAGTTCGTATGTTTGTACATGTGTGCACTAGGTGTGTATTTATGCACATATTTACACATATCTGTGCATGAATATGCGTACATACTTATTTTGCATTATCCTGATTGGCCATTTGAACATGAGTTTATGTATGTCCAGAATGTGCATATGAATGTACCACTGTGAAATGTATGTCATCCATATGTATGTACAGTCAAACTCAGTTAGTATACAGTCGTAAGTTCCTGGGATATATAGTACATTGGATTGAACGTACTCCTTGCTATCTCCTTACCTCATGTACAGTTCTGAAAATGGTACTAATAGTAAGTATGTACTGCTGGTGCATGTACATGTGTTATATGTATGTATGTACGTAGTATGAACTTTTTAGCTGGCCCTTGATGGTACTAAGTCTTACATACTAACCAAGTTTGACTGTACACATACATATTTTGCTCCTATATAATGTACATATATACATGCACATATTATTCCTGTACCATGCGTACATATGTACATACAGTAGAACCTCGTTAGTAAGAACACTGTTAATGAGTAATATTTGGTTGGGAAGTACAAGGATATGATACCCCAGCTTATAACCCATAATACTAATGTATAATATTATGGTTAGCAAGCACTACTGATAGTGAGTAGCACTTTGGAGGGTCCCTAGGTGTGCTCACTGACGAGGTTTGATTGTAATTATTATATGTACATGTGTACCAGTAGTACATATTAAATACCTGAATTCATGATTCTTTGTTGAACAAATCCCAATGTCAAATGGTATATGACATGGTTTTCTGCTATCATGCATATGTACTTGTAATAAATCTCTACTCTGCTTCATCAGTAGCTATCTAGAAAGAATCTGAAATTGCAAATCAGCAGATTCACCATTTTTTCAAGTTTCCACAAATAGACCAACTTTGTATATATGTCATACTATGCGTGTATGAATATCTTGCATGGTGTAAGTGCATACATATGTAATACAACATGCATCCTGGTGCACATAGTGTAGGCCCTGGTGCAGTATGTATAAGCTTGTATGTGCTATTATCATGCATGTACAATTTGCTTCTCTGCTTGATGATGACAACTTGGTGTGGTGTGTACAAAAGTTTTGGGATTATGTGTGATGTCTGATTTCTGTAATCCAGTCCTTTTTATGCAAACAATGCTATATATATTGCGATTTGTGCAATTTGGAGTGTATTGTGTATGCATGTATGGTTTCGATCGAGTATGTATATCTGCAACTGCAAAATACGTATAAAATACATACGTGCATAGTAACCCCTATCATCTCCCCTTCAGTATACTCCCTGAGA
Organism: Halisarca cf. caerulea; assembly: GCA_963170055.1. Taxonomy (NCBI): domain Eukaryota; kingdom Metazoa; phylum Porifera; class Demospongiae; order Chondrillida; family Halisarcidae; genus Halisarca; species Halisarca cf. caerulea. The sequence continues at coordinate 245,795 of CAUJGJ010000060.1, read as the reverse complement.
GAACATTGTGGAGAATATACCAGTTCATGGGATTGAGTAAACAATATTATGGATACCTTCAGGGGACATTCCAGAATGATGTACATAATATGTATGTAACACGACATGTGGAAGTACACCTTAAAATTGTGATTTCTTACTTGACCTGTCAACTCTTCTATAACTTTTATGCTCCAGGAATACCTGTTGTTCTTGAATACATTTCTTTTGTACTCAAAAAATGAGATTCATATCCAACTCTTTCATCCAACTGATATGCACACATGAGTGTCACCTTAACCCTAATGTACAGATGTAGACTGCATGAGAGGGAGATCGACTTGCAGTGTCATGAATTTGTTTACACTCTTACTAGGTCTTATACATGATCACAGCAGGTCCTTTGCAATATTATGCACTATTTTGTGACTGTACACAAAACTAGTAGTATTGCGGTGTTACTGTTTGTTCAGTATATTGCACAGCACTGTGCATACATACTTACAGGTGTATAAAAACCTTTTTAATATTATGGTAAAAGGATGTAGGATTGACACAGGGTCATGCAAAAAGGCTTTCTCAAAGAAGGAGGTGAAACAAGGGTGAGTTGCGAAACGGGCATAGGGCTACACATACATGAGGCTAGACAGAGTTTAGTTGGACTGAGTGCACACTGTGCAAATTCCTACATCCCGCATGTGCAGCACATTATACACATGTGCTGCGGGATGTAGGGTTCTATCCAGTGAGGGGGGGGGGGGGAGTTTCCACCCCAAACTCCCTAGCTTCCACCCCAAAAAAATTCCAACTGCAATATAAATTACAATGGAGTAGGCCCTACTTGAGTGTCAACATTTACCTTGGTTGATCTAAAATGGCCTCAAATACAACCTTATATAACCTAAAAACTCAAATTTTCCCTTGGGGGCATGCCCCAAGACCCCTCTAGTTAAGTACGCATACTCCTGCACTCCATAATATATCTGGTCGTGCACAAACACACACACACACACACACACACACACACACACACACACACACACACACAACACACACGCATGTATGCACGCACGCACATACACACATTTGTGCACATGTAAATACACAGGCACTCATTTTATTACTATAGAGAAGGCCCTACTTGAGAGTGAAAATTGGCCTTGAATGGTCTAAAATGGCCTCAAATGCAACAGTATCTCACCTAAAAACTCGAATTTTCCCTGGGTGTGTGTGTGGGGGGAAGGGGGGGGGCATGCCCCCCCCCCCTAGTTTCATACATATATAATATTATATACCCCTGCACTCCATAATAATATCTGCATGCACCTCTATTATCACTACACTGCATGTACAATGCAATTTAATGTAGTTGAATGGAGTTAATACGGACGACGGGAGTGGACTTCCGGCCACCGCCTCTGTATGTATCTATAAAATCAGTTACGCAATTCGCACGCCTTCAGTGCTTTCGATCAGCTACCCTCGTGGTTTCCAGTTGCTGTCTGTGTATTCGCTGTATCCTGTTTTTTCCTTTCTTTTCTTTTTTGTATCTCCGCCTATTTGGCGTGATTGGGTGGTGTGGGCTATTTCCCCCAGGTGCTAAGTAGATATCTAGCATTTTATGTCTCAGGCTGTCAGAAATGGGTTGCCTATATTCCCTTACATTTTTATGCATGGGAGTCGGATCGGATAGCATCTGGGGGTTTTGGGCCCACACCCCCTTAAGGCCAAGGAAGGGGTTCTGCTTGCAGCACCTCCTTCTGCTTATAAGATATAATAGGTTTATCAGGCTATATAGATCATATTATTATAATATGGGTATAGGTTAGGGCTAATCATTAGGTATATTATATATCACCTCTTAACTTCCACGTAGGGAGGCTTAGTATTAATGTGTTTTATAGATTTCTAGGATACCACATATACATACATGTACCTGACCCCCTACTATACTTTGTAATTACCCCCCCCCCCCCATCACCCTACTATATACATACAATACATACATCAAATCTATGTACATATCTTGCTCGGCAGTCATTCACTGCAATACTCAAGCTTCCTCCCCAAAATTTTAATCCTAGATAGAACCCTGTAGTGTTACTATTTGTTCAGTACATTGCACAGCACTGTGCATACGTATGCATATACTCAATGATTACTTTGCTCTAGGAGACACATACATACGTACATACGTACATGTATATCATGCGTATATACATGTACTTATGTATACTATTGCTCATGTTCTCCCTAAGGCCAGATATGTGTCCCGTAATATTTGTATGTATGCACTACGTACTGTGGAACCCTCTTAAGACAAACTCACTTACAGAAATTTCTCTCAAGATGTAATGAATACTAAGCTCAAGGGTAGAATTTGTGTGAGTATACGTACGTATGTTCTGTTAAGATA
>CAUJGJ010000060.1:205900-215900 GCA_963170055.1 Halisarca cf. caerulea | reverse complement strand
TTCCCATTTCAAATTGTATAATTAATGCAAGTCATGTATTATGTACGTATAGGACTATATACAATGCTATGCAAGTACACACATGTATAACACTATATATATGAACATATATACGGGTGCAAGGAGTACAGTATACATTATTCATGTAATACTATAATTATGAGGTACTGCTAGGATGACATTGAGCATTCTTGCATATATGTGTGTTTATACATACGTACAGCAGAATCTCTGAATTAGGGACACTTTAAATTTGGACAGCCTTTTTATTTTATATTGTCTTTTATAAGGAGGTTGTCCTCTTTGGAGGATTCAAATGCATAATTTTAACAGTGGGGAGGAAGTATTTATATAGAGCTGATGAGCCTTTATTATGGTTATCATATAATATGTATTCCAATTTCACAATTGGATAGGAGCTCATGATCCACAATTGGACTAGTCTTGTACCCAGCCCCTTCCGCCGGCCGCCATTTTATTCTACCGGACGAAGAATAAATTGGCGGTCAGCGGAAGGGGCTGGGTACGAGACTACAATAATTGGACGTTGTTACAGTAGTTTAACTAGGTGCATATGCTTTGATATGCATATGAGTGTGTTTCGTACACAGATCTATTTTGTCTGCATTTACCTGTACTGTTATGCTGTTCACACATGCACACAAACTGTTGCAGCAGACATAACACCTACAGCACACCGTGTACAATAATAGTATGTACATTGCACTACTGTAGAAGAAGACAGTGTGTATATACAATGCAATTTTGTAGGCTGCTATATAGTTATATTATTACATTAATGCTACATATCATACATTGACAAGTAATCGATGGATATACCTAGCCACAAAGAACAATTTCAATGAACTACATGATAATTTAAGATTTATGCTATAGACTTCCTAAACTTCCTCAAGTTCTTAACCCAAATGCAAACCAAACAACTGCAATGCATGTACGTGTTTTCATAGTGCAAGCATAGACACTCTATACTACATAGTTTCGACCTAGTGTCTATGGTGCAAATATGCAAGTGTCCATTTGTATGACATTGTGTGTGTGTGTGTGTGTGTGTGTGTGTGTGTGTGTGTGTGTGTGTGTGTGTGTGTGTGTGTGTGTATGTGTGTGTGTATGTATGTGTGTGTGTGTGTGTGTGTGTGTGTGTGTGTGTGTGTGTGTGTGTGTGTGTGTGTGTGTGTGTGTGTGTGTGCATGTGTGTGTGTGTGTGTGTGTGTGTGTGTGTGTGTACATGTGTGTGTGTGTGTACGTGTGTGGTTGTGTGTGTGTGTGTGTGTGTGTGTGTGTGCGTTTGTGCGTGTGTGGTTGTGTGTGTGTGTGTGTGTGTGTGTGTGTGTGTGTCGGTGGGTGGGTGCTCATATACATAATATTAAATTCTAAATTGAGTATGCGTGTGTCGTCTGTGGAGTTAAGTGGCTGTGGGAAAGCTAAATACAGTAGTTACTGTACCCCTTTTGAGACACCAACCTTAGGGACATGTGAAAGGCGGTTTTTCGAAGAGGTGGTCTCTGACAAGGGAGGTGAATGGGGAATATACACATTTGTGACCAACAAAGCCAGTCTTACAAAAGAGGTGGTCTTTCATAAGGATGATCTCTGAAAAGGGGTAGCATTTTATACAAATATAATAAACAACACATCATTATACACAGAGCCCCCGTAGATATGCACACGTCAAACACACAAACACAAGCACATGCATGCACCTACATCACAATATATATATAATATATAATATGTCCATATATACACACAATACATTCTGTTCACATGCATGCACACACACACATACACATGTACACACACACACACACACACACACACACACACACACACACACACACACACACATGTACACACACACACACACACACACACACACACACACACACACACACACACACACACACACACACACACACACATACACACACATGTACACACACACACACACACACACACACACACACACACACACACACACACACACACCACACATGCATGTACAATGCATTAAATATATATTAAATACACATTCAAAAACATGCACAAACACACACACACACACACACACACACACACACACACACACACACACACACACACACACACTGTCACATGCAAGTACTGAGGTGTGCACACCCAGACAGGGAGACAAATGAACCCATACAGTCACGCCTGGTCCAATACAAGGTGGTAGGTAATTAAGCTGTAAACTAGTTCAACATGTGATGGTATACTTTGATCCGAAGGCCACATAAACTTAAAGGTATTCTGTTCTGATGTCATCAATGACATGCACTATACAGAAAATTTTATAAAAAGAACGTTGGCGACTGTCAACTACATGTGAGTGTGATTTGACATGATACTTCCAGTTTTTGCATTTGTTCTAATCTCTGTGGCACTGTTGGAACCTTTACATGGTTTCTACATTGACAGCTTGTGCCTTCAGAAATGCAGTGAATCATGTAAGAAACTTTCAGCCACCACTAATCCAACCCTACCAAGAGACTGTTTGGATGCTCTTAACAAAGGATTCACTCAATCAGGTGTCTACACTATCAAACCTGACCATCTAGCTCCATTTGATGTTTACTGCAACATGGATACAGATGGAGGAGGATGGACAGTCTTCCAGAGAAGACAAGATGGCAGTGAGGAGTTTTACAGAGGATGGTACTATTATGCCAATGGATTTGGAAACCTCAGACAGGAACACTGGCTCGGCTTGGACAAGCTGAATCGTCTCACAGCTGGAAGAACCAAGTCTGAACTTCGAGTGGACATGGAGGACTTCCTAGGAGGTGAACGATTTGCTAAATACAGCTCCTTTCGAGTTGGGAATGCCTATAGCAAGTACACACTTGAAGTTAGCGGCTATACTGGAACAGCTGGTGATAGTATGGCCACTCAAAATAGCAGACCCTTTTCTACCTATGATCAAGACAATGATGCATGGAACAAAAATTGCGCTGCAGAATATAAAGGAGCATGGTGGTATGCGAGCTGCCACCACTCAAATCTTAATGGAAAGTATCTCCGTGGTAGCCATGCTTCAAATGCTGATGGTGTGAACTGGTACCATTGGAAAGGCCACCGTTACTCACTGAAATTTACAGAGATGAAGGTCAGAGCTATCGACTAGTGTTGTGAGCAAACAAGAGTACAACTATGTGAACAATTCACTATAGGAACAAGTGCAATTGAATATACTAGACCAGTTTAAGTATAATAATTGCTATTATATTCATTACTTTAGATATAATAATGGCAATATTATCATGTGCTGAGTAATTTTGCACTCTGTGAAATATTTAGCATTTACTTAGTCTACTACTATTATTACTATAATTATTACATTAACAATACATTTTGATGGCGATACGTACATATTATAATAGAAATAATTAATATTATATAAGTAGGAAACATCTGAAGACACGAGGGTGGGTGGGTTCTATCTGGTTGGAGGGAGGGGGGGGGGGTTCCACCCCCAAAACATCCAACTATAGATTAGTACAAATTACTATAGAGAAGGCCCTACTTGAGTGTCAGAATCAACCTACAGTTCCTGCATGTAATCTAAAAGATAAATACATGGAAAAGATAAACATTAAGACAGTGATAAAATAATATGGAAGTTATAAATCACATTGTCGTACGCTGGAACACTGCATTGGTCGGTGGGTTAGGTTTATCTTCTATATAATAAATATTAGTATTCTGTGTTTACATTAGACTCCAATTGCATCGATGAATACATTTCGCAATTAACCCCGTCATTATTACCGTGCACTACATGGTTGATTGTGTAACCATATACTATAATATTATACATGTGTGCATGTGCGTATTTATATTTGTGTGTGTGTGTGATCAGATATGTATCCGAGAGTCCACTATCGGACATTCCACTGTAACAGTTACATTAGTTTAGCTACATGCAGGTGCATTGTGTGTTGATATCTGTGTGAATTTGCTCCGTGTATACTATACTATAATAATTATAGAAATAATATTATTTAATCTGCATTTAAATTATGCTTTGCAGTTTGCATGTACACATGCACTCAAACTGTTGCAACATATACAATAATATTATGTAAATGCATTACATAGAACATCGAAGAAATGTGTATATATATATATATGTATAATTATATACTAGTTATGAATATAGTTCAGTCGACCTCGCTATTATATAGTTCCCAGATCCAATAGTGCCTGTAGGTCTGCATGAGAACGAGACAGCATCATGGCTGATGCATTTTGTGGCCTGAACGATAAAATCAGAAATCCTACCTAGTCCTGATCGAATTTTAAGAATTAGTATAATAGACAGAAATTCAAGATATTATGTTTTGAAATTTCTTGTAACATGATGTACTGAGCTCTAAATGGAACAATGAGACTGTCAAATAGGCTAAGATTTGATAATTCTACGTGCTTTACCGAACCATCTGGACTCTGATCAAAGCAGTTCAAAGCTTATTTAATAGTGCATGCGTATTCAAGTACAGTAGACCCTCAATTATCCGGGCCTCAGTTATCTCTACCTTCGATTATCCGGACCGTTGATTGTCTGGTTTCGATAATCCGCCTTATGCTAAAAATAGAAAAATTAGCAGCCACGTGCAGTTGTGCATGTGCAGTAGTCGTTAGTACATACACAAGACTGTTTGTGTTCAATTTTTTGTCAGTTATCGGTTTAATTATTAAGAGCCAGGGATAAATGGCTACAGCTATCGCTAAGTGCAAAAGAGTAGTAAATTGTAATTTCAGTTATCCGGACTATTTCAATTATATCCGGACACTTATTAAACATTTGTTGTGACTGAAGGGTCCGGATAATCAACAGTCTACTGTAGCTGTTCATTATAGATGTATTCATCAGTCTCAAGTTGGAGCCGCAATTATAGAGTTAAAAATAATCATTCTGAGCCAAAAGGTGAAATTTTACCCTTCAAAAGGCGTGGGCAACCTCAATTGGACTCCCATTGGTGATGGAAACAGTTAACCTCACTAAACCACTCAGTAATTATCATTAATTATACAGTCAATCAATTTTGAAAGCTTCCATATAAAATTAATATCATTACATAGCATATAAGTAATCAACCTATACATGGATAATAATATTGCCATAAAATCCAGAAATTTATGCATTATATCATATTATTATTATCTAGTACATACTGATCGTAGAAAATGACAGACTTCCGTAAGGAGTGATTCGACAAACTATAATTATAGTGAATTCGAAGTTCTCCTCATCATTAGCCAGTGGGTCTAGTCACACCTACATACGTATTCATACATATACCTGTTATGTCCTATTTACTGTTGATCGAGTGTCACCACTAGAGTTTGTGGAAACATATTGCATGCATGCATGCACATAGATGGCCCACATGAATAGGGAGGAGTATTGAATATAGTATATCAATCATTTAATTTAGATATTATTAATATATACTCAAATATATATGAATTTGTTTTAATTAATTATTTCAAGGTTTTTGCTGTAGATTTTCTACACTTCCTCAAGTTCACAATAATATACAGTAACTATTATTTAAATGTAATCGTGAAAGCAAATGTCCTACCTACCTTCATGCTGTGAAAGTAAATTTTGTGCGTGGGTGTGTGGGTGTGGGTGTGCATGGGTGTTCATGCGTACGTACATCTATGTATGATGTGTGCTTGCCTTTATACGCATGTATGTAAGTGTGTGTGTGTGCATGCATGCGTGCGTGCATGTTAGTGTATGTGTGCATGTGTTTGCATGCGTGTGTGCATGCGCACACGCGTGTGTGTGTGTGTGTATGTGCTCATATACACTATATAAAATTTTGGGTATGTGTGTCACCTGATGTGGCTGTGGGAAAGTTAGATATAATATTATTATTGTATGGCACAATAATATGAAAATCCACAGATTATTACACCAAGCACATGGTGCACCCATATGCACACACTAAATCCAAACACAAGCACATGCACCGGCATCACACATACACACACACACACACACACACACACACACACACACACACACACACACACAAACACACACACTCACACACAAACACACACAAACACACACACACACACACACAACATACACACACACACACACACACACACACACACACACACACACACACACACAGACACACACACACACACACACACACACACACACACACACACACACACACACACACACACACATGCACACATGCACACACGCAAACATATTAAATGCATTAATGTGTGCAAACACACATTAATGCCTACACTTACACACACATGCTCATGTACCTAGGTACACACACACACACACACACACACACACACACACACACACACACACACACACACACACACACACACACACACACGTGCACACATACATATATGTATGCACACACATACTCACATGCATGTGCACACTGACATGTGCACACCCAGACATGCAGGGTGAACCCACACAATTAAACCTGGTCCAACACAAGGTGGTAGGTAATTATTTTTAAACTTTAAATTAGTTCATTAAATCGTGATTGTACTGTGAACCGATGGCCACAGTGTCACAAACTTGTGAAGGTATTCTGTGCTGATATAGAATATAAGAACATTGGTAGCTGTGCAACTACATTTGATTCTGAGACAGTCATTTGAAAACTGACAATGAAATTCCTACTTTATGCATTTGTTCTAATCTCTGTGGCACTGTTGGAACCTTTACATGGTTTCTACATTGACAGTGTGTGCCTTCAGAAATGCAGTGAATTGTGTAAGAAATATTCAGCTCCTACTAATCCAACCTTACCAAGAGATTGTTTGGATGCTCTTAACAAAGGATCTATGTTGTCAGGTGTCTACACTATCAAACCTGACCATCTTGTTCCGTTTGATGTTTACTGTGACATGGATACAGATGGAGGAGGATGGACAGTCTTCCAGAGAAGACAAGATGGGAGTGAGGAGTTTTACAGAGGGTGGTACTATTATGCCAATGGATTTGGAAACCTCAGCCAGGAATACTGGCTCGGCTTGGACAAGCTGAATCGTCTCACGGCTGGGAGAACACAGTCTGAACTTAGAGTAGAAATGAAGGACTTTGAAGGAGGTAAAGGATATGCCAAGTACAGCTCCTTTCAAGTTGGGGATGCCTACAGCAAATACAAACTCGAAGTTAGTGGTTTTGCAGGAACAGCTGGTGACAGCATGGCAATACAAAATAACATGCCCTTCTCAACACACGACCAAGACAATGATGCATGGGAGAAAAACTGTGCTTTAGCTTTCAAAGGAGCATGGTGGTATAATGACTGCCACTCCTCAAATCTTAATGGAAAGTATCTCCGTGGAAAACATGCTTCATATGGTGACAGTGTGATCTGGTACACTTGGAAAGGCATCCATTATTCACTCAAGTTCACTGAGATGAAGGTCAGAGCCATCGGCTAATGTGTACAAGTAGAACACGGTCAACTAGGGTGCACTGGAGCTACAGTAACTGCACTTCTAGACTAAGTGTAGTATCAGAAACTGAACAAATTTAAGCAGTATCAAAAATGATTTCTGAGGAGTTTTGAGTAGTGTAAACCCAACATATGTTAGGTACATTTAAAGGGCTTTCCATGTGATAAAAGTATGTACTAAGATATTATATGTACTAATTAAAAACATGTTGCATGAAGTAGGCATGAGGGGAGTGTATATTAAACAGGGCCGGAGGAACCATTGCATGGGGTAGGTATGGCCCTACCACTTTTCAAACCACACTTCAAAAGTACATGATGAATTGGAGCTTTGTAGACTTCTATCAGAATGGGAAGATATATTGCAACCATGGCTCTGGTTGAGATGCCCCACCACTTTCATATAGCTTCCTCCGGGCCTGTTTGCATCACATAATGCATGCCAACTGCGTTGGTAGTCTTAGGCAATATGCATTGTACACATATGTCTTACACAATGGATCATATTTTATAGTCCGCCAACATTACTCACACACATCTATGGCACTATATACGTACATTGCAACGGTAATGTGAATGTAAGCCATTGAATATAAGTATTAATGTTGAATTAATGTAATACTAGGCACTAGTCTAAGATTACAATCTGTGTGATACCCAATTTAATATGTACATCTATTAAATTCGATCTTTGCGTGGTTGTATATGTTTTGTGGTTTTTGCATATGGTTTCGTTATTGGAAACCATATGCAAAAGTTCACATCTGCTGAAATTATGATCAGGCTTTTGTGCAATAGCAAAACATGGCCATCTGCGAAATTATAAATTGCACAAAATTGCTAAAATCAAAGATACATGAAAGCTGCACCCCCGAAAATTAAAACAATGTCATATGCAGTACGTTTTCATTAACCTGAACATAATTATTAATTAAAAGTGACCAACTGTCACAGTTTCCATGACAAAGAGTAGTCTGTCAACAAAATGTAATGAGCTCTACATTGTTTAGAAGAGACACCTTGTAGTTGTAAGGGTTCGTGTGACCACCGATCACTAGGAAGGAATTACTACCAACAGCTGTTACAGCAGGTCGCATAAGAGGTGATGACGCAACGAGTTCCCCCACACACTCCCATTGCTCCGATTTGTACAAATAGATTCCCCTTGTCAGCTCACGAGCTCTAAAGCCACCAATGAGAACAGGTTGCTTACTATTGAGGAGAAGAGAGGATCCATAGTATGGGGTATTGGCTATGCATGTCCACTGTGAGGTCATATTTGAGGTGGAAAGAAAAGAATCACATTGAATTGACCACGATTTATCTGTCGGCCTTGAAATAGTAGACCAGCCAGAGGTTAGTAATACATTGTTTCCAAATACTCCCAGTTTAAGACCGTAAAGAGGCTCAGGTAACGTCAGAGAGACAATCTTCCACTGGTTTGTGGACAAGTCTAGCACTTCACATGAATTCAGAATTCTTCCTTTGTATTCGCTGGTGCCACCACACACGTAGAGAGAATTCCTTAATACCAGTACGCCAGGCCTCCATCTGCTTACCTTCATTGGTGGAATAGCCTGTGTCCATTGGGCTTCATTTATTTGCCACACAGACACCATACCAGTAGTCTTTCCAGTTGCAGATTCCACTCCCCCCAACAGTACCAGAGAGCCGTTCAGGGAGACCAATTCGAAGCAGTATTGGGAAGCTGGCGGAAGTTCCTCCCACTTTCCCGTGCTCATGTCATATACATGTATAATATGAGCCCATCCCACGTCTTCTGACACACCTCCACCAACATAGACACGGTGGCCAATGATAACAGCTGTAGCGTAGGCACTAGCTACTGGAGGGTTGGGCAGTTTGAAGGAATGAAGTCTGCAGTTGTCCAATCGATCACTTTGAAAGAGCTGCAGAAAACCATGGCAACAGTGTATGAACGACATGTCCCAAAATATGAAATGCACACAGTATGCATCCATGTGGGATGACAGTCATCTCATATTCACACATGTTGAAACTACAGTCTGCTAACATAGTGGAGCTGTCAAATAAAGGACACTATAGGACAGTCCCTTTTGCCCTTTGAAGGAGGTTCTCTTTGGGACATTTAACATGTATTGAAATTATAGATAGAAAGTACTTGGGGGCTTCAAGCTGTGTCCTTTGTGGAGAGGTTGTCCCTATTGTGGCGTGTCCACTATCAGTGGTCACACTGTATGTACATTAACTCCATGTATGCACCTTCATTAGAATACTATTGCCTCGTAAATATGAGTTGTTTTGCTGGCAAAACACTCCCAGCAATGCATGATAATAGTGTGTATGGAGAAAGTACAGTTGATGAAACACAGGCACTCTACACCATGTGGGATACAGTGTCAATACATACACAATGAATTCTGAAGTACGGTCAGAAACGTCTACTACAAATATTATGTACATGTACATGCCCTTAGTACACTGCCATACAATTTGCCTAGCACCTG
>CAUJGJ010000060.1:188400-200900 GCA_963170055.1 Halisarca cf. caerulea | reverse complement strand
CATATGTGCAACTAAATCATACGGCTATGCAAAATTAATTTTATGTTTCTGGTCCCCTTCCTGGACAAAATATGGCAGGAAAGCAACAAAAGAAAAACTCAGTGTGCAAACAATCAAGCTAGTAGGGCATGTGCACTTGGCATGCATGAACACGTGACACCATATATAGATACTCTATACTATGGTAACGGAGTATAGAGTATCTATGGTGACACACACCACCATTGTGTTATTGTGGGACTAGTGGCTGTCTGGTTTCATTCATACAAGCACTTTCTGTCTAATTGTGCTTACAAGTTTCATGCAACTTGTATCATCTTTCAACTTATTTTGCTTCACCATTCTTATTAGCATATAAATATGTAGTATCTGTTCAAAGTTATAAGGATTCCAAATTAATATTATTATACTTGCATGAATGCCTTTGACTGTAGATTGAAAAAAATGAAAATAAAATTATTATAAAAACCTTGGTGGCCTCGTCAAATTTCAAAGATGGCCTACAGGGATTTTTCTAGAAAAAAAATGCCAGGGGGCATGCAAATTGAAACTTTCTACACTTTAGGGGGGGGGGGGGGGGGTAAACATGTACCCATGCTTTGATGGTACAGTCAGCAACTTATGGTAATGAATCAGAAGCAGAACACGTAACTTTCTGGGGGGGGGCATGATCTATCCCAGTGGGCAACATGCTCTTTACTCTGTGTGGCCTAATTTCCTATAATTAATGTTGTTACCATGAATATTCATATGTAATCCCTTTCAAACTCTATAAATGTGCGAGCTCCACGTAGCTGCTCACGTTGGAAATCCAATTTCTGCAGCGTATTCAAACCAAAAAGAGTAACTATGGCCGGTCAACAGAGAGAGACTAAGAATATCGTTGAACGTGCAGTTAGTGGAGCTCTGGCTGACATTGAGAAGTACGCCCCAGATGAATTCAAGCAAATGCAGGCAGATGCTACAATAAAGACGGCCGTGATAAAAGCTGTGACAAATGCCGCGGAAGAGTATCTTAAGCTTGAAGCTGAATTCAATACAGAACCGTCTGAAAGAATCGGTGAACGCCTGCAGAAACACCTGCCTCCTAACCGAGTCAACATGATTGAGACAGGCCTCAAAGTGCCAACATATGCAATCGATATCAACAAGAAAGAGGATGGGCATCACTGGGCAGACATCACTCGCAACGGCAAAATGTTCATGGCTTCCAGAAAACTCGACACCACTGAAGCTGTTCAAGGCACCAGCTGGATTCAAATGGCTAGCATTCTTGTGGAAGCAGTGCTACTTGTCCTACAATGCGTTGGAATCAAGGTTGCTGTGAGTGAGCAGGTCATTGAAAGGACGGCACAAGAGGTTGTTGTCGTTGTGGAAAATTCCAGCCAACTGCAGAGAGCAATAAAGGCTCTGCAAGAAGCAGCACAGGGTGGATCAAAATGGGAAATTGCCAAAGCAATTTTCAATTTGATCAAAGACAGCTATTCTGCATCAATCCTATGGAAGATAATCAAGAGTCTCTGCTCCAACATGAGTACTTGGGACTGGATTAAGACAGCTGGCATAGTGAGTGCCATGATCATAGCAGCTCTGGCAACAGACGGTGCCGCGTTGATTGCCAAAATTGTGCTTGCCCTTAACTCAGCCTACGAGTTCATCAAAAAGCTCACAAACCTGTCAACACTGGATACCCTGATGTAGAGCCCTAATCCATGCAGGATTCGAGCTGAAGTTAACGTACGCATATAAATGTAGTGTAAACTGATCATAGAGTAGTAGACTATAGCCCATAAGTGTGTTTCTAACATTATATAGAATAGACTTTCTGTAATCGATGAACAGTTGTCAGAAACAACTTCAAGTTAGTATTGTTTCTGTACTTTACTATCTACTTGTAGTGATATTGCAATAAAAATAAGATTTACATTGCCATTGGTATAGTTCGTATACACGAATGCTAACGTGGTGAGAGCATAGATACTCTGGAATGTCTATGATAAGAGTGACCATAGGGCAAATTCAACTCATGCAGGTATTCAAACTGTAACATGATTGTCTCCATTGCATTGCATATGTGTGCAGTGTACAGGACCTGGTGTACAAATGCTATAACATGCAGGGTGAGATCAAGAGTGACCATAAAGCAAATTTGACTCGGGTGTAAACCTCTATTATAGGACACGTTCAAAATACAAAAGCCTCCTTAAACAGGACACCATTTCTCTGTCCCATTTGAGTTCCCTCACATTGACATGTGTATATTTGAAACCTCTGAAATAAAGACACCTCCATGTACAGAACAGCTTACTGTGCATGGTCCCAATGGTGTCCTTAATATAGAGGTTGCACCGTATTCTCGAACTGTATACACTGAATTGCATGTGTGTACTGTACAGGTTCCTATGATAATACACGTGCACGTATGGTGGCTGATACATTGAGCAATACGAAGTACTGCCACAACCATACATTTTTTATGCAGGTGATGTGTATACAACCCCCATTACAGACTAACCCGGCAAGGCTAGGTTGGGTCACCCTAGGCCAGCTAACATAACCATTGGGTCTGCTACAGAGACAGAGGGAGGGGCTGCATGTGTATTGCCCTTTCCTGGGTATAGTGGATTCAATTCAAACTTCTATTACAATTGTACATACACAATTACATTCTTGTACCAGCAATCATGACATAAACAGTGAAACTTGCTTGATGCATACCTTGCAGGGGACACAAAATCAGTACTTATTATTAGTCTAAGAGGTATATGTACATAAGGTATCCACAGGCCTGGGCGGGGACAGCACGAGGAGTACTTGCTATCTAGGAGTATATAATAAACCAGGTACTTCCCGAGCAAGTTCCACTGGATATATACACTATCTATAGCATGATAATCCAGAGCAGTGCAGTACACATACATATTACACACAAGAGCATGAAAGTATTTCTCAATCAGTCTACATGGTTTATAGCAAAATATTATGTATACAGAATATAAGAGCAAATAGGGAATATGGGAAGATGCATTAATAACAGAAAACAAGAAATTCCTTCACACAAAATTAACACTACAAACATTCGAAAAAGTAAACAACAACAGATTCAGTCAACGGTGAGATCATAGCTGACGCAGTTCCACCAAAAGGCCATACAAAATGGTAGCCACTTTCTCCTTAGTGGACCATTCCAGCTGATGGTTGGCAAAGTGAGAGTCTACAGAAATCCCCTTAGATGTTGCCCCCACTGTCTCCTGGCTCACCTCGTAGGCTCCAGGACGGATGAGGACCTGGAAGGCTACCTTAGCATTGTACACTTTGCCACCATCATCAAATCTGCAAACAATGAATATGTTTAACACGTGATTTCAAACAAAGACCAAACGATATTACCTATACACAAGTATGTAAATCTTAGGAGTGTATATATGTACACATACTATAATTGCATCCTGTGTGTGAGCATATAGTACCATGCATGTACATGTCCCTGAATGACAGACCATGATGAATGGGCGTCCATTAAAATATTACATGTACAGGCGTACACACGTAAGAACCAAAATCTGCATTACGGCTACCTAATTTCGCAGAAACACCCACTAACATTTGTAGCCCTAAGGCATGTTATGTAAACTATTGATCTAATTATAATTATGGCTATTATTACTATGCATGCATGTATTATTAGTATTGTTGCTATACACCTTTAGTGCTGCATTACACAATTTCTTTGGTGCAAGCAAACATGAGAAGGTTAGTGGATCTGCAGGTGAAAGGAATGAGTTGGTGGCGGTAGGGGGAGGAGGCTACTCCCTCCTGCCACCACTCCTCTCTCCAATATACCCATGAATACGTACACATTTACATACTAATGTAAGAGTGCTACATACAGCCAATGCCTACCCTGTACATGAATTGCACCAATGTGTATTAACTATGATAAGAATGTTACAAGACAATACAAAGAACAAATTTGAAGTACTAATTTGCAAACCACAACAAACCTCTCCCCTTTGGAATATGCTGAACATCCTGCATACTTTATTGATGGAGAGAGAAAGATCCTGTTCAGGTCGTGACCCTCCGGTTTCTTGTCTTCACTGAAATGCTCCTTTGGGGGTGAGATCACCTGTCCACCCAGGGCTACATCGCCTGAGGGAGGGAGGGAGGGAGGGAGGGAGGGAGGGAGAGAGGGAGGGAGGCCAAAAGTCTCTACATGCAGACCACATCAATAAAACCAAGGTGACCATCACATGTGCAGAGTAATACAAACTTTGTGTATGCAGTATAATGAGTTTAACCTTGTACAAATCACTTCAATGATCAAACTCTACACATTCACTATTAGATCCACCCCCCACCCCCTACTGCATCACAGCCAATGCTGTCACTAACCAACCCTCACCTGGTAAGAGTAGTGTGCCACAATCCAGTATAGTGCGAACATGCTCGGCTTTGGTACCATGGAAACCAATATGGTAGTCATTAAAGGCATTCACGGACTGGGCACGAGGTGGAGTTCTAAAACAACAGTCAAATGGAATAAACTCATACAGTGGTAGAGAACGGCAAATGAAATAACAACAAAGACCTATGCTTACACTGGTGGAAAGTGTTTGTGTGCTAGTAAATATTTACAGACAAATAGGATTAATACATGCAGACAATACATATACATACCTATTTACTAACATATATATATATATATATATATATATATATATATATATATATATATATATATATATATATATATATATATATATATATAAATACATACAACACCCATACATGCATACTGTATTTGACCGTATAAAGGCCAGGCCCAAATGAGGGCTGGGTTCATTTAATGGCTGGGGGGAACATAACCTGGTTTTAAATAATGGCTGGGTTCAAATAATAGTGGGTCTCAGCAAACAAAATGGCCACATCAATCAATCAAGGAACATTGCACAGTGAATTGTCGTTGATCATGAATGATCTAGGACGTCTCTTACTTGTTTGTTCTTTAATCGCTACTATGGCAATATATATCAGAAGAAAGCGAACCACCCTGTAGACACTGCCAAATGATTCCAAATTTGTTCTAAATACTGCCGCAGAGCAAACTTTGGATTTTTACTCATTAAAGTGGTCAGATGGCCTCTTTACCATGCTTTGCAATTCAGTTATGTCCAGTTGGCTGCCCCATTGGTGAGTTGTTAGGGTCTTCCAGAGAATGCAGGTGGATTCATCGTACATGACTTGTGAAAGTTTTTGATTTCAAATAAAAGCCCTGTTCATTAAATAGCCGGGTCAAAAGTCCCAGGAAGGAAATGAATACCTGGGCCATTATTCAGTCAAATATGGTATGCACATACATGCATACATTCATGCATACATACACATACATACGTACCAATGCGCATGTTTACATAATATGCATGCATGAATGAGACAAGGAGGCAGAGGTGCTCCATTGCCATGCACAAAATACGGCTCCACAGTATATTTCAAATGATTACATAATAGTTAACCGCTCTCACTTTAGAGCAAACCGGCACCATCCTAGTGGTAGAGCATAAACTTCTGGTGGGTTACCTCGGCTGTATATCTCGTCATCCTCCCTCCACTTGTGACACTCCAGACAGAAGCACTTGTTGTATCCAGGAGTTGGGTCCAAAAGTGCAGCTGAAGAAGGAATAAAACAGTATTGTGACATTGGAAATGACATGCAATACAGCATCTATCAGACTATATTTGAAACACAAACGTGCACAATTACTGCACGGAAACAAAGTATCAAGGAAACTTAGTCAAACTCATACACGCATACACAAAAGATTATATGCACGGCACTGCACATTAAATATCTTTCAGTCAGCCTCTGCGTGCAATTATGGCAATTCATTGCAGCATTTGCTTGCAACAGAGATATTCAAAAAACTAAGAATGCAAACATATTTTATACAAAGAGGTACGTACAGGTGGACTGCAAGACATGTTGGACTGATGTGCCGTAACAGTCCTACGTTGGTCACTACACACGAGCAATGCATATACACATATTGTATGTGCAATGTAAGAATGGCACATGCATATGTAAAACAGTTTGTGGGATATACCCACACATACACCTCCTGCATACAATCCACGTGTATGTGAAAATCACATATGTATGATTCAAGACAGTCACTGCTTACATCCATGAGACAAACAGTGCCAATGATACTCTATCTCACAATACATTATGTAAGTAAGTACCTACGTATAATATTATATCAATGTACATGTGCCACAAATAGTTCAAGAGGGAATGATCCTACTACATGTTTGGGCATAACATTCAGAAGATCTACAAAATAGTGGAGAGTAGTAAGTGAGTTTTAGCTCACCTGGTAAGTTCAGTGTCTGCAAGTATCTTCGGCAGAGTTCCTTGTATTCACAATCTCTTTGAGGTAGACTCGTATCCTCTTTGGGTTTTCGCTTTGCTCTCAACTTCTCAGGAGGATCATGATGCTCTGGTTCTTTGTGCTCTGTGTGGCAAAATATAAGCACATGTTGAAAAAATGCATAGAGTAGCACATACATTAATGAGTGTGTGTGAGGTGTGTGTTTATGTTGTTGTTCTATGTAAGGTTGTCACAAGGTTGTCACAAGGTTGTGACAAGTAAGATTGTAACAAGGTTGATACAAGATTGTTACAAGGTTGTTACAAGATTGTCACAAGGTTGTCACAAGGTTGTTACATGATTGTCACAAGGTTGTTACAAGGTTGTTACAAGGTGGTTACAGGGTTGTAACTCAAGGCTGCTGACATGACTGTGACTGGCTATAGTCCTTTCTATACAGGAGCTAACAGTATAAGCTTATAGTGTCTCACATGCATGCAACACACAAGCACACTGTACCATCTTTGACTTTCTGCTCGTCTTCTACTGGAATTGGCACCTGCTTCTCAGGAGCTGGCAATCGCTTGTCCTCATTTCGAGGCATTATGGGAGCTTCTCTTAAAGGCAAGAGCTTTACACATGTACACATTCCATAGACGTCAATGATAACGTATCTCTCCTTGGGTACTTTGATGGCAATCTGTCTGACCACTTTCTTATGCCTGATCAAGTACATAGTATCAGTTTTGTAGTTAGGATCTCTGGAACAGAACACGCCTATCACTTCTCCTTGCTTGCAGTGTTTCAGATTCACACGTAAATCCTTAATCTGTACATCGTGGAATGAACGCAATAAGAACACTGAATACATACCTTTACAGAATTTCATGTGACTGTATCAATTATTGTGTATGCTACACAATAACCAGCATACACAATAACCAGTGCAACTATACACACATATAGTATAATAATTATTATTATGCACATACATACAAAAACAAGTGCACATGCATGCATGCACATACACACACACACACACACACACACACACACACACACACACACACACACACACACACACACACATGCACACACACACACACACACACACACACACACACACACACACACACACACACCTCTTCGCCATCCCTATACAGACAATCCTCAAAGTGCACAAATGTTCTATTCTTCCCTTCATTGATGCTGGCTGAGGATGTGTACTGGCAAACCACTTGAGGAGGGAGAGAAGTCACTCCAAGTGAAATAGTCCCATCCCATTGGTCATGCATTTTTGAAATGACTACCTAATGAGAATACAATAACAGGCAATAAAAGCTATCAAAATAAAGACTATATAAAAACTGCTGGTACAAGCTATGTATAATAATATTATGTGTACATACAGCTAACACCAAAATCTAGAAATATCTGTATCAATATCTGTAGCAGCCAACACAAGCTTTGATTGCTGCAAAAGATAGCCTCACGTAAAAGGATACATTGGCTATATACTGTAGCTAGTGAATGGGGCTGACGGTACCTACTTATAGCAAGTGAATGGGCTGACGATACCTACCTATAGTGAGTGAATGGGCTGACGGTACCTACCTATAGCGAGTGAATGGGGCTGACGGTACCTACTTATAAGGTGAATGGGGCTGGCGGTACCTACTTATAAGGTGAATGGGGCTGACGGTACCTACCTATATAGTGAATGGGGCTGACGGTAGCTACCTATATAGTGAATGGGGCTGACGGTACCTACCTATTGCGAGTGAATGGGGCTGACGGTACCTACCTATATAGTGAATGGGGCTGACGATACCTATCTATATAGTGAATGGGGCTGGCGGTACCTACCTATAGCCAGTGAATGGGGCTGGCGGTACCTACCTATATGTACATATCTCAAAATGAGCTGAGGCTCATGAACCTTGTAACTTCACAGAACACATACAGGTCAAAGAACAGAGTGCAAAGTGCAAAGCATATAGAAATAGCTGCTAGTCAATGTATGTGTACCATGGGTTCTGCTGTACATTGTAATCAATACACAGTTGTACATTCTTGTTTCTTCATACAGCCAATGTACACAAAGGTGTTATGATGGGTGGGGGGAAGGGGGAGGGGGTGCTGGTGGCTTAGCTAGTGAGCTGCTGATGCGACTGCAGAGCTGGGTTATGGGATGGATTGAGGTCCAATCCCAGTGATGGTGTCTTTGGCACCTTTGTATTTGTATGTGTATTTGCACACTATTAGTACACCATGTGCGATGCTGGGTATATACTTTTCGAAAAAAAGTGTATAAAGAAACAAACCTCAGAGTAGTATCTGGTGTAGGAGCCCCAGGCTTACACTGTATAGCATTGAGTAACGTGTCGCAGTATCGACATGTATACAGTACCTCTGAATGTCATGTATTGTGCAATACACGGTCACATACGTACAGATCCACTCACTTCAAACACCTTGTCATTAGGTATCTTGTCTTCGGAGAGTATCAACCCGCGATTGTAACCCTGAACTCTAGTGGCAGTTCGTCCATCATCAGATAACCTTATATTAGAGCCACAATGCCTGGAAAAACGTACCCTATAGGCGGAAGGCAACCAGCCACATCTGACACAACTACAGGCTACACGCATGTGGGACATGTCCGCGCTAATTCGGAGGTGTGAAATTTTCGGTCTTTTTTACAGCTTCTGTTCTCTACTTGTAGTAGATGCAGAGAGTCAAACAAGGGATCAAGATGTAGGCAGACATGTAGACGTTCGTACGATTACCTTTTTGGAAGGCTACTGAAAAGCGAAACGCTCTGGGTGCTACCTGGCGGAACGCTTCCATGGCTATTTTTTAACATAAATCGCTATAACAAAACATTTACTAACTTTTCCATGCGGGTGAGTTGACCGTTCCTTTCCAAAGCCGAGATCTGATCCATTGGGCCTCAAAAGCCAACATTCAAGCTCCTGTAACTTGCGACAGGAACAAAATCTCTCCCTCACCCGCATGGAAAAGTTGCATATTCCCGATGGCTCAAAGTTGACACCAAGAAACTGTCTCCAGCTTGTTCCCTCACGTAGCACCCAGCCGAAAACTATGATTCAGAAGAAACATCGAGTTAGGTCACAAGCAATCATGTGACAGAGCAACCGTGACGACAGAAAACGTCACTAAACGCGGATTTGCCACTCGTATACGCCCGAATATTAGTTCGAATCACAAGATAACTGCGTGACTAATAACTTGTAAGCACCGGAAAATTACAATTTATCGCTACGCAAACTGGGAAGCGCTATCATAACAGATCCTGGACATGTCCCACATGCGCAAGCTGAATTGACAGAGAAATAACTCCACACAACGCACAAAGTGAAGGTGTACACACACGTACATAGCATGATTCAGTCACATGCTATTGACAAATACAGCATGCACATCCTTTATGAGAAAGTAAGCGCTTGCTATATTCCCAGTCAACTGAAACACTCCAGCCTTGTCCCCAGACCCACACACAGTGTGCTGGTCTGGGAACAAGACTACAAACACCCTTGCTTTCATGATGACATACAAGGTCATACATTGTAACAAATACACACACACACACACACACACACACACACACACACACACACATAAACCATGTACAATAATACCAACTGTAGCTGATCCCACACTCACAAATGCCTACTGTTATTACTGCAGCAGTAAGGCCCTCATAATAAGGACACCATTGGAAGCTGTCCTGGATGCGCAAAATTTAATGTCAATGGAAAGTATTTGAGAGTACTGTATCTTTGATGGGGCAGAGCAATGATCTCCAGTTAAAGAAAATGACTGCATTTCAGAGATGTCCTTTTTAAAGGACACCTTATACACATGACTAGTATATGCCTTACCTACTACCAGGAACAGACGAAGGCACATCTGAAGAAGACTTTTTCTTTCTTGGAACTTGCTTTTTATGTGACTGTTGCTGTTTCTCCTCTCCCAAACCTTCTAAGGATTGGCTGCTGAAGTCAACATTGTCTGGTACAAACTTTGAATGACTGCCTTTTTGGGTGTAAGAACTTGTCTTTACCTTTTTAGACTCAACCTTCTGGGACGGCAGTACCTGATGTGTGAAGTCTTCATCGGTAGAACTAGCACCTGGTAACACTTGCTGAGAGAAATCGTAACTTGGTTTTGTTCTGTTGAAGTCGGGGTCCACCTGATGGGTGAAGTCGTCACTTTGAACATCCGGTAGGACTTGTCGAGTGAAGTCATGAACTTTAGGCACAAAACCTGTCGAACGAGACTTGCTGGTCTTTCTTGCCTGGAGTAGCTCCTGTGTGGAAAGGTCTAACCTCAACTCCTGCTCTGTGAAGTCTACAAAACCTTGAGTTCCGGCGGACTGAGTGAACGCATCAGCATCCTCATCATCTAATGGACCAGGTACAGAGAGTACAAGCCAAATCGGTAAGTTAAATACATAAGTCTGTAGCTCAAAAGTCACTACACATGTATACCTGCTTCCACATATAAACTCACAATACAAAACACAAATGAGCAGTAGTGACAATTATGGGTTCATAAACAGGGTACAAACCTTGATCGGAGGAGGAGTCATGATCGCTGGTATCACTTGGAATGCTTTGCACTGAGTGCTTTGATCTTGGTACAATGGACACAGAATAGCACTGGGCATATACATCAATGACCACATATACATCTGCATATGACAAGGTAAGAAATAATATAAGAAGTGCTGGCTATACATGGTGTACTGTATTATGCATCACATAATATGCACACATATGTGTACACACACATGTAGTATTGTGTGTGTGTGTGTTTATGTATGTGTGTGTGTGTGTGTGTGTGTGTGTGTGTGTGTGTGTGTGTTGTGTGTGTGTGTGTGTGTGTGTGTGTGTGTGTGTGTGTGTGTGTGTGTGTGTGTGTGTGTGTGCAATATATGATTAGCAATATGTAAGGATCGTGCAAAAAGCCGTTATCAAAAATGGATTCTCCAAAAACACTTGGAACAAGGGTAAGTTGCAAAACCGGTACAGGGCTAGGTGGGCAAAGGGCAAGACAGGCATAGGGCTAGACGAGCATAGGGCTACACATACATGAGGCTAGACGGGTATAGGGCTAGACAGAGTTTAGTTGGACTGAGTGCACACTGTGCAAATTCCTACATCCCGCAGCACATATGTACTGTATAATGTGCTGCACATGCGGGATGTAGGAATTTGTACCAGTTTTGCAACTTACCCTTGTTCCAAGTGTTTTTGGAGAATCCATTTTTGATAATGGCTTTTTGCACGATCCTGTGTCAATCCTACATCATTTTACCATTTTTAAATGGTTTTTATACACCCTTGTTTGTGCGTTTTTTCCTTTATAGCGAAACGGTTGCTTGAATAGGTTTCCACTGCAGTTGAGAAGGAACACGATCAAATCTTGTAAGATGAAGAAACTAGACATCTATGCAGTTACCTGTCTAGTATCAATGTACCCATCTAGAAACCAATGCTGGAACAAAAAGAGCGCTGAAGTCGACGATCATCGAAGTACAGACCTTTGTACATACGCGTACGTCTAGTCTCGCGTAGCCACTTCGCTGATCCGAAAATGGCCAACAAGAGATATGAGTGTGATTGATAGCCCACTGGACCTCATTGCCAATGAGGCCTGTCTACTCTGACTACCCTACTATTCAATCATACAACATGTAGTCCAGATATCAATGTTTATTTTGGTAAATATGTGGTTATTGTGGAGTCTTTAATTTATCTCATATTATTTAAAATGGCTGATCCGGCAAATGTATGGGATTTGCCTATTAATTTTTTTTCTCACTTTAGAAGTGTAGGTGTTGCTTCAAAACCTACAAAACACACTTCGCGCTAACAATCGGAGCTCACTGGCGAAAGATGAGACCTCTGGACCCTTCGTGGCGACCTGTAGCTCAGTTCGAAAAAACGACAAGAAGAATTAGAAGAAGAATCTTAAAATGGTACTGGTCTTGCATAGCCATACATTTTCGTCTAAAATTTCAAAGTTCTTTAAAGAAATTGGCCTACAAAGGGTTTTAACTACTTCATCTTATAGCTAGTGTGTCAAAAGGCACCAATATCA
>CAUJGJ010000060.1:179700-188200 GCA_963170055.1 Halisarca cf. caerulea | reverse complement strand
CTTCTAAATGCTACTAACTGTACTGCATCATTAGTTTTCAGACAAAAACAAAATTTGCGCTAATGTATGGCGGCCATGTTTTTTCGGTGTCAATCCTACATATGGAGTACTACCGTACTCCATAATACAGAAAGTAATCATCAAAAGACTCACTTGACGGAACATCCTCTAGAGCAGTACCACAGTCCTTCCCGTTGAGGAAAAAATGGAGTTCCCTCTTCTTTGTGATCATCATTCCTATTCTAGACCCCTGGGGTATCGCATCCACATTCAGTCCATACCTCTTGATAGAAGATTTATCCCTGTTGCTCTGTATCCCGTCCTCGCTGAGGAACCACACCTTAGCCTGCTGAGGAGGGATCTCAGCTATCGCATCAATAGTTGACCAGCTGATCTTGTCGGGTTTACCCTTCAAAACACCTATACATGTCCCACAAATACTTACAAAATTGCTTATAGCACACAGCTAGATACTCTACACTAGGCTAAAAGTATTGCACAGATACTCTGTACATAAGTATAAGGCATCCATGATTAAAGTATCAAAATTCGATGACAGGTTCGCAAATTTAAAAGGGGTAATTTGGAACACTGGGGTAATAGGTACAAGGCCAGCAATACTTAAAGGTTGACATGTCCAGGTTGGTCCAGGTGTACTTGCCATTCAATATGCCTTAACTCCCAAAGAGGAACATTGGTGTGTAGTTTGTGGTTGACAGCGTTTTGACTGACCATTTGCCCTACCTCATGGTTCCCAACTACCCTTTATTAATCTAGTAAACCAAAAGGGAGGTCCAATCAAATCATGCCAACTTTCAATAAGTACTGATTAGGTGTACCCAGACAAGAAATAGTGTGTATAAATGACATTGTGTGTTACCTCACTGTTCCTAACTACCCCGTATTAACCTAGGGAGGTCCAATCAAATTATGCCAACTTTCAATGAATCATAAACTCAACAGTACTTAATAGGTGTACCCAGACAAAGAAAGTTTTGTGATATGTAATATTCATGTCTAACAACAGCTAAAATCAATGTTTCACGCCTACCGAGAGATATCGATCCAGTCCATTTGTCTTCTTTCACCGAATCGAGGAGAACCTCGAAGTAGTCGTTCACTTTTAGTGGACGATTAGTCACGACTAGGGCTCCATCGTAACACGAAGAAGGATCTTGACGTGAGGCTTTTCGTCCTTCGGAGGACAGCTGTGCTCTGGCACCACATCGGGAGGAGAAACAAACTTCCCCTTCCCTTACAGGTCGACGCGAAGCCATTTCTGTGGAAAGCAAGCGCTTTTCCTGGAATAGTCGTCTTGCGCAATCTCACGTGATTCAACAAAAAAATTTTGAAGCTCCGCCCTGTACATATGCTATATGTTGTTGCTATAGCTAGTGATATATATAATATCTATTTCTTATAGGTGCATATATATATACCTATATAAATACCCTCATCTGCCGAGCATGTATGTACATGAGGCAGTACAATTCAAATTACCTCGATCACGATCACGTATGCACTCATTCTTAATATTATAATAGTTATATGGTCAATATTGAAATAGTATGTATATATATATATATACAAGAAGCAAAATAATATCAATATATGTAGGTATATATAATCTGCACCTCAAGTAGGCGCCCTCATGTATACACTTTACATTTACGTATACACTAGCTATAGCTGCACATGTTCTTATAACAAATCTACATCCAATATAGACCTACTTTACGCATATACTACCACTGGTACTGCTCCCTCATCAATCGGCCAGTTCCAATCCATATATATATGTGCAATTTCATTCTGAACAGATCATGCATGTGTGTGTGGGTATACGTATGCGTATAAGTGCATGAGGTCTGACTGCAGGCTTAATCCTCATCAGATCACTTGAAGGTCTGCTATATTGTGGCATCCATGGTGGGTTATCCAAATATCAGGGTATCAATATTTTCAACAACTACAACTACATCTCAATAAAAATTGTGATCATTACAACATGCAGTAACTCATATTGCTATAATATAGTTGAATGTCTGAGGGAACACGTCCCTCTGCTGTGGGTTACCCAAATGTGACTGTACGTAGTATGAAATTGGACCCCAATGCATAACACGTACCAGCTGCACGTAATGGTGAATGAATGGTCTCAGCAAGACTTTAACCAGTTACAATCATATACTAGTAACAGTGATAATGAGTAGAATTAATACTATTAACATAAAAATAAATATACTGACACACGGTAAATTACATAGTTTAACGGTGGATAGTATAAAATGGCACACAAATCGTGTGCAGACTAGGAACCAAATCACTACTCAACTAAAATATACTCTGACTCTTCTTCCAGTTCTGTGGGTGTACCCCACACAGGGGTCTCAAGAGTGACCAGTGTGCAAGGCAGTACTTCTCTCTTGTTCGTCAGATGGACAATGAGATCGATAAGTGTCTTGTAGGCTGCGTGCTCTGCTCCCTGTTGGTGTGTGTAGTTTACACAGACACATGAAAAAATTGCATTAGATCTCAATACAGTAGTAGTAAACAGTGTCAATAAACATGTGCATGTGCACATTGTCATGAAAAGGGTACAGAACCCACCTAGTATGTAAAATGTAAAAATGATCAAGTATACTAAGTGTGGCAGTTACTGCTCCAAAAGTAAAACATACAACTTACAAACAAGTACACAAGTGAGTACACAAGTGAGTACACAAACAAGTACACAAGTGAGTACACAAGTGAGTACACAAGTAAGTACACAAACAAGTACACAAGTGAGTACACAAGTGAGTACACAAACAAGTACACAAGTGAGTACACAAACAAGTACAAAAGTGAGTACACAAGTAAGTACACAGACAAGTACACAAACAAGTACACAAGTGAGTACACAAACAAGTACACAAACAAGTACACAAGCAATGTACCTAACAACACACCTTCAGGTGGTAACTGCTACCAGCCCTCAAGATGAGGTGGTGAACGACGGCTCCTACTCCATCCTTCATTGACAGTACATAGCTGTTTTCTTTAGTAGTACTCTCACGGACAAAGAAACAGCCAGAAGGTTTACTTGATAGAGCCTTTTCAGCAGAATTCCTAAGCATGTACATATACACACATGTACATCCATCAACAACGAAAACATGAGGGAACATATTACATATGTACATAATATGCGTATACATATGTACGTACATATACAAAAGTAAAGTACATGTATGTATGTATGTATGTACTTATATCTACGTATGCACATTGGTACATACTTATGTACATACGTACACATGTATAGCAGACATGTGCGAACATGTGAATACACGAGGTCTGTCTGCACTGTATGACAAAGAACACCAACCGGGAACACTTTAAGTGAATTCCCACTACAATAAGTAGAATATGGACGGCTATACCAAGTACACACATATGTATAAAGTGCAGATACGTACATAAACACATACCTATGTACGAATGTATATACTGTATGTACGTACGTATGTGTGTACATACGTACGTATGTACTAGTACTGTAGGTGGGTACACACCTGTTCCAATCTGGCTTAAACCAGTTCCTTCCGTAGCAGTCCTTCACAGACACCATGTCTGGGTTAGTCTCAATAGTTGCCTTGAGCAAGCAGTGGTAGCGCCGAAAGGACTCCATTTTGCCTTGCAAACTCTTCTTCCGCGAGTGAATCCTCATTTTCATCATTCCAAGTTCATCCTTGTCGACTTGTTTGGCCTTTGACGCTTCTTTCAGGGCACCACTGTCTTTAGTAAGCTATGTTCAAGGAATGACATGAGCAATTACAGACTCAATAAACTCATAAATAGACATATTAGAGTATGCATGCATCATCAGTCAGCAGACAGCACATACGTATACAGTGTATAGTATATACATACACACATACATACATACATACGTATATGTACATACGTACATACATACCGTATATCCGGAAATATTGGCGACAGTTTTAATTTGGCGGTTTGGCGGTCAGGATCAAAATCGCAAAATTTTTATAACCAAATTTACATAAACCTACGTACTTACTATGCTTTGTCCTTACTGTGCAACCGCCAAATTTAATTTTCGACAATATTAAATTACAGCCTGATCTTGCGCAAATCGCCAAATTTAATGATCGCCAATATTTCCAGATATACGGTATATACATGTGTGGCTTACATCCACCATGTAACCCTGCTAGTCTGATGTAGCCCCGGTCAAGGGTCTTGTCAATCTCCTACCAGCCGAACCCATTCATGCCTAATTAACTAGTAGTTGTCAATTATCACATTTTGCAGTGTTTGGCTTCACCATGACACATAATAGTTGTATCCTGCCTTGGTGTGCTACAGCAGCATAAAGTGCAAATTAATTGACCTCGGGCGCATTCATACATACATACATGTGTATGTACGTACAAAAGTACATACATAATATTATACAGTGGAAGCCCTCTAATCCAGACCCCCGAATTGCAGACACCCCTCTATTATGGACACATTCCACTGAAATAAATGATTCACTGCTATACTTCACCATAGTACATCTTCAACTCCTAAAATGAGGGCAATCAGCACAGCTCTTTCCGCCCCATGGTGACCGAAACAGAGGGGCTCCACTAGAAAGATGCCCATTTGTGCAAGTATCATATGTAGTCACATAAATGTGTTTGATTGATGGAGTCAGGGGGCATGCCCAGGGTTCCATCATACAAATAAAACCACAGCATGCATCATCAATGAGCAGATAACACTCATGAACACAAGTGCAATGTACATATGTAATATGCACAAGCACTGCGCTTACTTGCACTTGTGGGGAGGGGGAGGCCTGGGGGTAGGGGTATGCCCAAAGGTTCATTGTACAAATAAAACCCTACACACTGATGTGGAATGTCATACACACAAGAGTACGTACAGATGTACAAACGTACTTGAACTTGCATAAGTGCAATATCTTCCTCCAGTGAAGCTATCTTGGACTTGATGTCCCCACAAGTCTGTCGAGTTGGAATGGGGGGAGGGGAATTTACCACCTTCTTAAAACTCTTTGCTGCCGAATGCTTGGAGAACAGCGTGTTTGCTTTGGGTCTACATGGTTTGCAATCATCATCGTCAACAGGAGACTCTGAACTCACTCGTCTTTGCATCACCGGACTAAGCTGAAGTTGCTGGTGGGATAGAGTGTGACTAATGGTGCAGCTACTGTAACTACGTTTGGTAGCAGGGAATGGGCGTGACCGCATCAATTGAGGTAATGAATGTGATTTCTCAAACACAGAAGGTGTGGACACCGAAGAACCTTTCCTCAAAGGATTTGGAGTATGCCGTTTCGAGGACGATGTACAATCCCGAGCAGTTTGAGTTGTAGAACTGCAAGACAAAACACTATGAGATTTCTGTTGACCTGCCTGTTGGTTTTCCAGCAGTTGACCTATCTTGGTTGCCTGCATACACATACGTATGTACATTCATACGTAAATATAGACATACATACACATATGTATGTATGTATAAACATATGCAGATACATACAGTCTTGCATATGCACATACATACATAGTACGTATGCATGTACGTACATATACGAAAATGATGTGTATGTATGTATATACATACATACATACGTATGTACTTGCGTGCGTACGTTATGGTACATACGTACATACATACCAAACGGTATTCACCAAGAATACAGTGCCCACACCATTTGAAATTCAGATCGTGAATGTGTCAATGTTGAATTCTTCCAGATCTAACGTCTAAAATGCGAGCAACCTTTCATTCTACAAGAATATTCGCGCACATGCAGTCAGTACCCAAAGTTTCAATTTGAAGCAAACCGGAGTACCACATTGGAGTTGCGTGTGTTCATCCTGGCACATACGTATACACAATAAAACTGTTCACAATAGGCACACAAAGGTACATAAGTCTGTGCAAACATACTTTCTGTACCTTACATGCGTACGTTCAAATGTTACCCATGGCGATGTTAGCAATTATTAATGTTATAAGTAAGACTTGAAGAATCAGTTTCCCCATAGATACTAATGTTTCACTATGTACTTTAGTACAAGTCGCATGCAGACATGGATAATGGAATGGCTGTCACCAAGTTCTTGGACTGTGGGAGGTACTTAATATTCTCAAGGAGCCGGAAAGTATGAAGCGTCTACGTATGATGACACTCTACAGGTGACAACTAACAAAGCAGCATACGACAACTGTGTGATGATTCTGATGTGATTACAGTCTTGACTCTATGATCAGGCCACATTCACTGCACTAAAAGATGCTGGATTAAAGAGGGTGCTGGATTAACAAATCATATAATGCTCTGTGCACATTGGGTACACATTTCTACTGACTGGATGGCAAGGGTTCTGGATTAACAAGGGCCCGAGTGAAGTGCCTGTACTATGTACGTACATCCTCACCTCATGAGGAGATGTGACCTTGAACACATGCACTTCCACAGTAGGAGAGCTGAGCTGTCTTGTGCAGACACTGAACACAGCATGCTGAGGTTCCGACTTGACATACACCATCTCTTGTACTACAATCTCCAACATTTTGACCTAAAACAATCGAGCAAAGGACTAAACTTGCATGATCAAATGTGCATATGTATGTACGTACGTACAAATATATGTATGTACATACATACGTACGTACGTACGTAGGTATTGTATGAGAATTGGTACACATACGCACATACACACAGACTCCAGCAGAGCAATACAATTGTGAGAATTGGCATCCACAAAACGTGGCTACATAAACAAGTAATTCGAGTTAAAAACTCGTGGGGGCTGCCGCCCCACGCCCTCGAATCACTTGCAAAGCATTGAAGGGTAAGTGCACAGCTGAACATTCATAGAACAAACTGTTTATTGTAACTGTACAATTGTTTTGAAAACAATTGCCATATTTGGCAATTGTTTTCAAAATAATTCCTATAACTCATTCCTGTATAAATTCATACTTCTCTATTACTATTATATAAATTCTCTATTATAAGACTTTTCTTCAAATCCATATTATATATATATATATATATATATATATATATATATATATATATATATCTGTCCATGCTGGTAGGTCGTATCTGTCCAATCTGCAAGATGGCCATTTAATGGTCAAGCTTGATTTCAGGAACGCCTTCAACAGCATTAGACGGGATCAGATGCTTCACTCGGTTCTCTCAAAGGCACCAAAACTTCTCCCCCTTGCCCACTGCTCATACCGCCATCCCTCTCTCCTTTTCTATGGAGAATTCACCATCGCATCTGCTGAGGGTGTGCAACAGGGTGACCCTTTAGGTCCAATCCTCTTTTGTTTGGCCATTCATGACATCATCACCAGCCTCCAGTCAGAGTTCAACATCTTCTACCTGGACGATGGCACCCTTGGTGGTCCAGTGGAGGTTGTGAAGGCAGACATTATCAAGTTGGAGAAAGCTGCAAGTGAGATTAACCTCTTCCTTAACCATGACAAATCTGAAATCATCAGTATTGATGAACCATCAAAGGCAAGCATCCTCTCACTCTCACCCAACTTTACTGTGGTAGACCCTGCAAAGGTAACCCTTCTGGGTTCCCCCATTGGTGGTGAAGAATCCCTTCATGTCGTCTGGGAGTCTAAGATTGAGCAGCTTGAGACTCTGGGTAGTCGTCTAAAGCTTTTACAAGCACATGATGCACTCTGCCTCCTCCAGAATGCACTGGCCATCCCTAAAGTAATGCATATCCTCAGAACAGCCCCTAGTTTCAGGTCACCAGCTCTGGACTCCTTTGATTGTGTTCTCCGATCACTGCTGGAATCCATCTGCAATATCCACCTGTCTGAACAGAACTGGATCCAAGCGTCTCTGCCCATCAATCTTGGGGGGTTGGGCATAAGGAGTGTTACCATGCTGGCGCCCTCTGCTTTTCTAGCCTCCGCTGCAGGTACCTCCTCAATTACCCTTGCTTTGATCCCCCCCACCTGTTCAACTGAACCCTGTCCACTCAAGGCAGAGGCTATCAGACTCTGGAAAGCCAGCTCAGGTTCCTCGGACACTCCAACTGGAGCAGCAACGGGCACCCAGAAAGCCTGGGACCGTCCAGTTGCTGGGGCTTTTGCTTCCAACCTGCTGTCCAATGCAACCGACTCCATTGGCAAAGCTCGTTTGCTAGCATCGCAACAAAAGGAGTCAGGTGCGTGGCTCAGTGCCCCGCCCATTTCAGCCCTTGGACTCCGAATGGACAACAACACCATTCGGGTAGCAGTTGGGCTGCGTCTAGGATCAGCCCTTTGCCATCCACACGATTGTGCCCTCTGTGGAGCCAGGGTAAACGAGACGGGAATCCATGCTTTGAGCTGTCGCAAGAGTCGGGGAAGACTGCCCAGACATGCTTGTCTGAATGACATAGTGAAACGTGCCCTGACTTCGGCCAACATCCCCAGTACTTTGGAGCCCCAAGGCCTCTGT
>CAUJGJ010000060.1:167200-174700 GCA_963170055.1 Halisarca cf. caerulea | reverse complement strand
ATCATTTTACTCAGATTCGTATACCGTCTAGGAGTCCATCAGGGACAGGGACAGGGCACATCTCCACCGAATAGCCACGAAAACAAATTCTTCGCGCCATTTTCGCGGCCATCTTAATCTACACAGGGGAAAATCCCATTTGCAAGATTCTCGTCTGCCGTGCATGTTCGTCTTGGGTGGCGTTGTCAATGTCCAAACGTTTTCATAACATTTGAATAGTGCGAATCGCAGGAGGTGACTGCTGTGTCCACTAGTGGCAGCAGCAGCAACATTTTTCGGAGTACACCAGAGTCGCTCGTGTCTCTCTATTTGCGTGTTTAGCACGATGAGTATGTCGTCGGGTTTGGATGGAGCTCAGGAGTACGACTTAGAGCTTCAGGTTCGTGTGGAACAAACAGCAGACAGTCCTAATGTGCAGGGGGAACGCCAAGATAGCAAAGAAATTACTCACCAAGAAGAAGAGGTAGGTCGTCCCAGTCTTCTCAGAAATGTGAGCGAATTGGATTCCGTCTTTCATCTTCCACCGAAACTGCGACGTTTGGCCTTCCCGCGAGTGACTGACCAGGACGAGGAGGTAGCCAAGGCAATAAGGAAGCGGTTCGAGCGAAAGTTCCATCGCTCCCCGGCCAACATAAACCCAGCTGAGGCCTTCAAGCTATTGAACTCCAGTGAGGCTACCAGACTGCTCACATGGGAAGGGCAGGTAGCAGCGTGTGCTGAGGATGAAAACGACGAATTTTGGATGAAGGTATGTTAGCGCTTTGATCAGTATCTACTGGAATACTTGCATGTCTGTATGCACACACACACACACACATGCAATCACATGCATCACACTCACTCACACACACACACACACACACACACACACACACACACACACACACACACACACACACACACACACACCACACACACACACACAAACACACAAATACACACACACACACACACACACACACACACACACACACACACACACACACACACACACACATACACACACACACACATACACACACACACACACAACACACACACACACACACACACACACACACACACACACACACACACACACACACACACACACACACACACACACACACACACACACACACACACACACATGGATGTATAGCTATGCATGGTGCTTGCAGTTTGTGTAGTATTATTCTCCCTCTGAAGGTAACTGAGAAAACCCAGCGACTTGGTTTGAAGAAAACTGATGCCATTTTAGAGGTATATATTGACAGGTTTGTAGGTACTTGTGAGGGAGACGTCAACACTGCTCTTCTGTGGATCATTGAACAGGATCTATCTGAGTTTTCAGTGAGTTGAATTGTGGAACCATATTGGGGTTTCAGCAGTCCTTAATATGGCTTGACAGCATTTTGATGTAGTTTTAACCATAATGAAGACCATGTTTCAATTTTGAAATACCTCCAGTGTTTCATTTCACCCCTTTACCCTGCACTTCTGTCTACTGTCTTCTGTCTACCCTGTCTTTATGTTCTTCAATTTACGTACATACATACGTAGATGTCTCTGTTTGTGACTCGACTGTTGGAGAGAGGAGCTGATCCCACAGCTACTGATACCAATCTGAATTCTGCCCTCCATCTTGCCGCTAGAAGAGGAATAACCACTGTTGCTAAGCAGCTGGTAGAATTTGGAGCAGTTTTGGAGGCTAAAAACACCAATAGCGAAACTCCCTTAGAACTGGCAATTGAAGGAAGGCACAATAATGTGGCGACTTTCTTAGTGAAGAGCATGAGACCAATAAGGTGTTTAAAAAATAAAAATCCATACACATGTGCATACATGCACAATTTTATCCTTAGGAGAACCGTGTGTACTCTGTATTAATAGTATACATATGCAGATATCAGTAGCATAGGAGACTAGTTTAGTCAGAGGCGCTGAGATTGATCATGCTTGGTATGCTCATGCTTGTGGCACTGTATGTCATTACGTCAACATATTTTGTGAAGTACGTGTACCTATTAGCAAGAAAAAACACAGATACACTGTTGAATTAATGGAAGGCACTGTTTACAGTAATATGTGCACTTTTGCAACTTCGAAGCCGCACAGATGTACGTATTCCACATGGTGGAAAGGCACATTGCGTGCACTCACATATTGACATTCAGTGGAATCTGTTACTCCTTTTACATGGATCCTTTAATCCAGATTGAATCTATATTGAATCCAGATCAACATGTTCACATGCGCGAGTTAATCCCGATCAAGAATGTGGATTGAGACCACCTTTAAAGGTGGTGTAGGCTTGATCCAGATTAGTTAAATCCGAATTGAATCCAGATTAGGTGTCCATGTAAAAGGGGTATTAGTCTGGATTTCCAAACCCTTCATTTGCAGCTCCATGTTTCTGACGTCATCGCCCGCCATGCCTTCTCGGTGGGCGGTTTAGGTCTGGATACCCCCGACTAGTGGAATCTCATTATAACGAATCTCAGGGGACACTGACAGATCTTCATTATATCAGGAATTCACTATAACCGATTAAATTCTCTTAGAAAACATTAATTGGGTTGCATGGATTTATTCACTAGGTGCAGAAATTCACAAGTACATGCATATTAGCATTTTATACATTATATACATACATGCATATTAGCATTTTATACATTATATACATACATGCATATTAGTATTTTATACATTATATAGTA
The DNA here is from genome assembly GCA_963170055.1 of Halisarca cf. caerulea. Classification (NCBI taxonomy): domain Eukaryota; kingdom Metazoa; phylum Porifera; class Demospongiae; order Chondrillida; family Halisarcidae; genus Halisarca; species Halisarca cf. caerulea. The sequence continues at coordinate 172,001 of CAUJGJ010000060.1, read as the reverse complement.
TGTTCATACATACATATATACATAGTTGTTTTCATCAAGCCATTTTAAGTCCCTCTGCTCTTACAGAGTAAGGGAATTGTTTGAGTGCAATCAAATGGAAGCATCTGCTCGACTGAGCTTTCATGACTTGATACGACAGAAGGCTACACTGAAGAAAATGGAGGTATAGTCATTTGCATGAACATAAATACCTATACATACGTGTATATGTAACCACATGACATTGTATGAGTATAGTAAATATGACAATTGCCAGCACCAGTTGTAAGACAGTGTAACAGGGACGTCTCTCTAATCTGACAGTCAATGAGAACTGAGAATAGTATCAAATTATAGGAAGTTGTCGAATTATGGAGAGCCTCTTACCATACTTGAAAATGGTGACTGTACCTCATTAGACGGTTGGTTTAGAGAGAATGCCGGATTGTGTCGGATTAGAAAGTTGTCAGATTACAGAGGTGTTGGCTTAGAGAGGTTTCAATGTACATATAAAGAAAGAGTTCAACTGACCATTTATGAGGTACAGTCACCGTATTCAAGTATGGTAAGAGGCCCTCCATAATCTGACAACCTCCTAATCCGAAATTATTCTCAGGTCTCATTGAGTGTCGGATTAGAGACGTTTCACTGCACACAGTCTTACAATTGGTGCTGGCTAATCTAATATTATTCTGTATATTAATTGCCTCCCTTATTCCTTCACTTCAGTGGTGTTGTCTGTACTAATACAGACAACACCACTGAATATATACCTATGTATGTAACGTGTTTTGTGATAATGTTCATATGTATATATTATGTCAAAATCTGATTCTGGGTACATCATGCAAGTGCATTTGAAATGATTCTACCTGCAAGTACTTATTTTTCTGCGGACACACACATATGCACACACACACACACACACACACACACACACACACACACACACACACACACACACACACACACACACACCACACCACACACACACACACACAAACACACATACACACACACACACACACACACACACACACACACACACACACACACACACACACACATGTACACGCGCACACACACACACACACACACACACACACACACACACACACACACACACACACACACACACACACACACACACACACACACACACACACACACACACACACACACACACTGTAGAGTACAGTTTTGGCGATTCTGGATTGTATGATGGAAAAACTAGAAGGAGAGGACAACAAATATGTTGTCTACTACAAGATTCTAGATGCAGACCACAATGGGCGTTCACCAAAAGATCGTAACTTTGACAAGAGTCACAAATCTTGCCTTCAGAAAATAGCCAAAAGTGGCAATAAGGTGAGAGAAACGACTAAATTATGCACATTTCTTTTTGTTGAGACCCTGCAGTCAGTATGTGCTTGTACATACATGTATATATGTACATACGTAACATATGTACATATGTACATACGTATGTGCGTACTGTATGTACTTAAAGCTAAACTCTTCTACAGTAGTTACACACACTGCCAGGGCCGCATTTAGCCCCCCCCCCCTTGCTGATCTGCTGCCTCCCTAAACTTGTATCTCAGTATACACTAAGGGTTCCTGAAAGGTAGGATTTATTGGAAAATGGATGAAAAACAAGCTTTTATAATATAATTTTGAAAAATTTTCTCAAGACCTCTGTCACTAATCCCTTAAACCCCTTGAATTGTACATAAATAGCATTGTTACCTACTGCATAATACCCCCCCCCCCCCCCCCCCCCCCCCCCCCCCAGTCTCTGTAGACCTATATTGTACCTCCCATATTGCATTGCCTCCCCTAAGATTTTAGGAAGCTGAATTTGCCCCCCCCCCCCCAGCTCCGAATCCTGTATGCATTACCGGAGTGAATGGGAGATGTAGATAGTCACCCGAAATCAACATGATACACTGATCATATTTCTGTTATGTGTGCATACTGTATGTACATATGTATACAGATTTGCTATCTATTGGCTACTCCTAGTCACCCCATTGTTCACTATGCTTACTTGTATTCATACATAAACACATACATACATGCATAGGGTGTTGGTATCTTCATGAAACTCTGTCAACATGCCATGCATGCAGTTCCTTTCAACTGCACGACCATCTATGTTATGTACTGTGATAATTATTCTGCTTGTTGCATGACATTCTTGAATAGAATTGAACACTGCATGAAAATTTCTGGCATAAATTCATTTCACTCTACTTTTACTCTATTGTGTATATTTTGCCTCTTTTGTATCTGTAGCCTTTGTAGTAGCTCATGGCTATTGGTTCCCCAGGAGCATAAAAATTCCTTTTACCTGGCGCATGCGCACGCATACGCATGTGCTGGTGTGCGTACTTTTGCACCATTAGTTCTGTTGAGTTCGTTGTGCTCCCGAATTGTAGATACATGTGAGCAACTTGCATGCTATACCTTCATACGTCGTACATGTTGGGAGTTCATCTCCGTGCATGCGAGCTCTCCATCTTGAAGGGCCCATCGGCAGACTGTTTGACAGTACAGCAGCCATCTTCAGGAAGGCACCTGTGTTGATGGTAATTACCTGGTTGATTCTTCCAGTGGGTGTGTGCTTGTCTCATACGAGGACTGAGCCATGTGTTAGTATGGACACTTTTCACTATGAAACTGCATTGATATATAAAAAATGTATGCGCTGTAATTTTCATGGGGTGTATATTTTGCGGATTTTGGCTTTTAGCGATTTTGCATTTTAATATTTAACATTATTATTAAAATCAACATAATGCCGTATATGCTTTAATTTTTGTATGGTTTTATGTATATTTGTAGTATTCACGGATTGGAAGCCATTCGCGAAAATTTACACCAGTGAAAATTTAGATCAGGCTCTTGTGCAATGACAAAATATGGCCATGTGCAAATATTAAATTATTGTTTTTTGAATTAGAGTGTATGGTTGTGTCTTCCTGCATGTGTGTGCATGCAGTTTGTTGATGCTCTTGCCTGCGTACCTGCAGGATGTGGTGTACCACGACGTGGTGAGACTGCTGCTGAGGAAGAAATGGAAGAAATTTGCCCGATTCCACTTCCTGTGAGCACTGATATACTGGGGTTGTGTATTTCAGTCATGCACACCTCACACCAACAGGATGGGATCATTCTAATTCTCTTGACTTGATTCCTTGCTCTTCAAATCTAAATCACAATCCATTGCCATTATGTGAGCATGTACGTATGTACCTGCTGGCCCTTCAGCATAGTGTGTAATTTCATGACTAAACTCATGCAATACAATACTCCATCCACACACGTGGACAAGTAAATGTGTAAAGTTACATACTTATGAATGAAGACATTGCCAGCACATTTTAAATATTGAATATATTTCTATCTTGCCTAAAATGGAGCTGTTCTGCAATTGCTTTTTCACGAAAATCACCAAATATTATATGCGGAAAGTGCTCAAGTGTATTGGAGGGAGTGCATGCATATGTGCGTATGTGTATACATACCAGAAGAGCCAACATGTTGCTCATTTTCCATTGTACATGAGGTTTGTCTCCAAAATGAAATTTCTCAACATTCAATGCAGCTTTCATGTATGTATGTATGTATGTATGTATGTATGTATGTATGTATGTATGTATGTATGTATGTATGTACGTACGTACGTACGTACGTATGTATGTATGTATGTATGTATGTATGTACATAATATGTATGTACGTATGTATGTATGTATGTTTGTATGTATGTACGTATGTATGTGTGTATGTATGTATGTACGTATGTACATATGCATGTATGTATGTCCGTATGTATGTATGTGTGTATGTGCATATGTACAGTATGTGCATGTGTGTAGTGACCACCTGCCAAGTGTGCTCGCATTTACATATATCATACTAGGTATTACCAAGGTTTGTACACTTACGTATTCCACTCTGCTCTGTGTTCTGTACAGGATACAGTGTCTAGTTTTCCTCGTGTTCTATGCCATATTGAATGCCGCCCTGCTCCTGGCTGCCCAGTCTCCAGATCCGAGGGTCTACAACCAGCCAGCAGACTACATACGCGGCATCTTCGAAGCTGTTACCTTCCTCAATGTGATGTGGAATCTCTTTTCCGAACTCAACCAGCTCAGAAAGTACGTGCGTACGCATGTCCTGCGATGCAGTGGTTGTGAATGTGCATGTGCATGTGTACACGGTGTATGGTTGTGCAATTCTCCCATTGGCTGTGTTGCTTGACTGACGAAATAGATTGTTTTATTTGTGATTTTTTTTTGTTGAAATGACATCCATTTGCTTTCCCTAAGAGTAAACATTTGAAGTCTTACTCTAAAAGTAGATGTTTGTTGTACGTGCAAGTGCTGTAATACATCTAGAAGTTTCTTCAAAGGGAGGAAGCAGGTATCGATGAACTAAGGGGGGGTGACCTGCTGTACACTAGGTGGTCCACAGGTGGACAAGATGAACCAACAAGGAGAACAGGGAGTCAAATATTTGGGTCAACTTGTGGGTGATTCTCCATCCCCTCTAAATCCCCCCCCCCCCCCCCTGCATATACATGTAGGAGCTCTGTATTACTCTCTTGATACGTACACATGGAAGATGTTTGTCAGAATGCCTGGTAAAGTGCAGTGATGCACCTTAGGAAGACACCCTTGTGAGCACCCTTGTGAGCACCCCCCTCCCCCTCCCCCAGCCCTTTTGTATGTGAGACTGGCTTTGCTTATCACAGATACGTATAATACTTATAACCGATAGTGCGTACAGTCAAACCTCGTTAGTGAGTACACCTG
>CAUJGJ010000060.1:157200-162200 GCA_963170055.1 Halisarca cf. caerulea | reverse complement strand
TTCACAACCTGTGTCAGTAATGTGCATATGTACCTATGTATGCATGTACTTAGTCATACACACACACACACACACACACACACACACACACACACACACACACACACACACACACACACACACACACACACACACACACACACACACACACACACACACACACACACACACACACACACACACACACACACACACACACACACACACACACACACACACACACACACACACTGATCCTGTTTACTCTACTCTGTCTCCAGTGGGTTGGGTGTTCTTCTCTACTTAACCTTCCTCTTCATCGTGGTTGTCATTCTCCTCAACCTGCTGATTGCTTCAATGACTGACACGTACACTAACGTACAAAGAGATGCCCAAAGGGACCTCGTGTTGGACAGAGCCTGGATTGTAGCCCGAGTGGAGCACAACAGCATGCTATCGTTGGTGAGGGCTGGAGAGTGCATGGGTAACACTGCTGTTGGGTTAATCTGCATGGAAATATCTGAAATCCCCAAAAATCACACTACAGTGGAACCTGTATAATCTGGCCCCCATTGGGGAATAGTACAGGATTACCAGATTGGTGGATTATAGACTGGGGTGTAGCCAGGGGGTGCAAAAGGGGCAAATGCTCCCCCCCCCCCCCCCTTTCAAAGTTTCACAACTTCAAAGTTTATTTTGATCCTTTTAGTAAGGACATGAAACTCCTTAATTTACTCCCAAAATAGAAAAGCTTCCAGGAAACTTGCGAAGAATTGACTTTCCTCCTCAGAAAGACCTTTGGAAAATTCTAAACTACCTATTGAGTCACTTTATCGCTCAGTACTATTAGTGCGTGTGACAGCCATTTCACAGAGTAGACGCCTGCCATACAGTGGGTGTGACCACAGATTTGCTCATTTCTTTGCCCCCACTTTTCTAAAATCCTGGCTACACCCCTGATAGAGAAAGCCTCTTATATGACAAACTCACTGAAGAGTGGAAACCTCTCTAACAGACCTTTACTGTGTGTGTGTGTGTGTGTGTGTGTGTGTGTGAGTGTGTGTGTGTGTGTGTGTGTGTGTGTGTGTGTGTGTGTGTATGTGTGCGTGTGTGTGAGTGTGTGTGTGTGTGTGAGTGTGTGTGTGATGATGATTGTAATACATGAAAAATAAACTCTGAATAGTGGAAACCTCTCTATAGCACACTGGCATTATCCCACATCACAGGGTGTCCACTGTAGAGATGCTCCACTCCACTCAAACATAATCAATTTAATCCAGATACAACCCCTCCAATCCAGACCCCCAATGGCAGACATCCCTCTATTATGGGCACATATGAGTACATAACCTTATGTACAGGGAATGCCTACCATAGACCTACGTACCTTATTGTGTACTTACGAACGTACATATATGCCTTTTGCAGGACTACAGGAAATTGACGTACATTTCGGCAGAAGTGGTTGAAAATCCACACGGTAAGTTCGTGGCAGTAACAGTACCAGACACATGTGTGCCGTGTGCAGATATAGTCAATGTACATGTGCAGTGACCTGTCAAACTAGAATGTGCTTCCCGTATGTGTAATATACGTACATATATAGGTATATATGTATGTACATAATATTATATGTACGTATATGCCTTAAAGCTACAATTTACATCTGTGTTAACTTATTCATGTGAATAGCGTATACAGGGGGGATGTGCCATATAAAGTAGCTTTACAAAGCTGCCATTTTTACTATCACTGCATGGGGAAGTGCATGGATTGAATTCACCCAAATGAATAGTTGCGAGGGCTGACTCTGCGGTTTTTCCTCACGCATAAATTATAGTCTTATCATATGGAGTACACCCATGTTCATCCTGGGGCCGAGTACACCCATGTTCATTCCTGGGGCTGAGCACACCCAAGTTCATCCCTGGAGCTTAGTAGTATTATTAATCAAACAATATGTAATAGTTTACACAATAAATGATGAACAAAGAAAGAAAGAAATTAAATATGACCAACTTATGCAAATAAGAAAAGATATGAACAAAAGAATTAATACATGAAAGATACATATCAGCACTAAATTACATATGCACACGTGACTCACTAACTACTAGGTCAACACATGCAGGAAATCTAGGAATATGGTGTAATCTTGAGCGGGATCCTCGGATACACAGGATGCTAGATCGTAGCAGGGAGAAAGATAATCTGCACCTGAGCCACCCCATCATTGTGCCATAGGACTGGTGACGCTTTTCTGCCCTGGGGCTGAGTACACCCATGTTCATCCCTGGGGCTGAGTACACCCATGTTCATCCCTGGAGCTGAGCACAGACCTTCCATCCCTGGGCTGAGCACCTACCATCCCTAGGGCTGAGCATCTACCATCCCTGGAGCTGAGCACCTACCTACCATCCCTGGGGCTGAGCACCTACCATCCCTGGGGCCGAGCACCTACCATCCCTGGGGCTGAGCACCTACCATCCCTGGGGCCGAGCACCTACCATCCCTGGGGCTGAGCACCTACCATCCCTGGGGCTGAGCACCTACCATCCCTGGGGCTGAGCACCTACCATCCCTGGGGCTGAGCACCTACCATCCCTGGAGCTGAGCACAGACCTACCATCCCTGGGGCCGAGCACCTACCATCCCTGGGGCTGAGCACCTACCATCCCTGGGGCTGAGCACCTACCATCCCTGGGGCTGAGCACAGACCTACCATCCCTGGGGCCGAGCACCTACCATCCCTGGGGCTGAGCACCTACCATCCCTGGAGCTGAGCACACACTTACCATCCCTGGAGCTGAGCACACACTTACCATCCCTGGAGCTGAGCACACACTTACCATCCGATCCATACATGTTGTAGCAAGACCATGTTACAGCAAGCCTCTGAGCCTCTCAGGTTACAGAAAGCACAGTACAGTTACACAACAGCTCACTAGCTCACCACTCTCTCGGCACCTTCTTTATGGCTTTGTGTACTGTAGTAGAGTCTAAGGACACCATTGTGACCACAGTTAGCTGTCCTGTATATGGAGGTGTCCTTATATTGGCATGTTTATGTGTACACAAATCAAATTGTGAGGGATTTCGAATGGGGCAGAGCAATACTGCGTTCTACTAAAGCACACACAAGTGGTTGCATTTCAGAGGTGCCCTCTAATAGGGGTTTCGCCGTATTCTTGTATGTTTTTTATACATACGTACATACGTATGTATCTTGCATCATACATCAATAGACATTCTCGAAAGATGGGAGGTCCCACCAATCAACATTGTGTCTCGCCAACTGGACAAGCTGGAGAGACGGATCAAGGAACAGGAGGACAGCATTGATCGCGTCAAGTAAGACATACACCACAAGTACATACGTACATGTGCATTATTATGTGTTTGTATGACTATTTTGGGCTTTTGTGTGTACGTATGTGACTGTATGAGTCATGATGTGTGGGCAGAAGTTGTGTTGATCCACAGGGTGCTGTGAATACATCCGCAGTGTAATATACGTATATGCCCATAGTCACTTATCCTCCCCCCTCCCCCCATCCCATTCCTCAGAATTCACTGTAGTGTCTACATGGGGAGGTCAATGTGGATCGCTATAAGTGTGTGTATGTGTGTGTATATGGGCGTGTGGGTGTTCATACCTATACATACGTATGTGTGTGCATTCGTGTGTGTGTTTGTGTACCACGTATATGTTTTGTATAACTGGTTCTCATGTGCTCTTGGTACTGAATGGTACACAGGTGTTCCTTCTTTGGTAAAGGCATATATACCGTATAGAAGAATTTTGGATTTAAACAGGATCATGCAAGGAAGAGTGTAAAACGAGCACAGGGCTTGGCGGGAAGTAGGGCAAGACAGGAAAAGGGCAAGATGGGTCATAGGGATAGATGAGCATAGGGCTATGAACGTGCTATTTGGTAGATGTAAGACAAGTGCACATGCAATTCCTTTGCATTTAGGGGAATTGAGGACATGTGTGCATTTGGAACGTTACAGCTTCAACCCCTGAAGTGAGGATACCTCAATTAAATCATGACAGTCCCGGCTTTCTGCTCCCAAGGTGTCCGGGATAGAGGGGTTCCACTGTATACTTCATATACAGTAGTACCCCTTTTGAGAGACCACTGGGTGGTCTCTGACAAGGAGGAAGTTAATATGCTTGGGACATACTACATTTGTGACCAGCAAAGCCGGTCTCTCAAGAGGTGGTCTTTCAATAGGGTGGTCTCTCAAGAGGTGGTCTTTCACTAGGGTGGTCTCTCAAAAGGGGTACTACTGTACATTTTTGGCACTTCGCTATAACTGGTTACTGTGTAATGAACACACATTAAACCTGACATCTATAGTAAATATACGTGCTACTGTGCATATTATATATACATTTGCTATTCCTGTAGAGTTGACATCATGGACCACTTGAGACAGCAGGAGAGGCTGATGGAGCAACTTTTGACCAAAGTGGAATCATTAACGAATGCACTGCCTCAAGATCCTTAGGACTGTCTGGAGAGTGTGTGGCATTCCAGAGTTTGCAAAATAAGTATAATATTATTATCATAAAGTTTGCACCTCCTCAAGATTAATACATAGTATAGATTTACCCATGTACTAAGTTAACTTTGTATATAGAATGTTCTATAGACATTAACACCTCCGGCCACTTAGTCATTTAAATTGTATTTTCGTACATTTTCCAGGATCAATTATTATAATATTATCGTCAACATTGCACAAAAAAAAATCAAGAGATTAATTATAATGATCGTACATGCAATGGGCAGTTGCATACATGGTACTCAATCATGCACGTACGTCATATATAATATATTGATCCCTTATAATGAAATTGCATGTATGCATGAGACATAATATATATGATGTACCTCAATGATCGGCCATTTTCTTCAGAAATATATAAGAAATAATTTAATAGTGAATATTCATCAATGCATCACAGGGCCACATTGGTGGATTATTGATATATGGCAGATTACGTATATAAA
>CAUJGJ010000060.1:119700-142200 GCA_963170055.1 Halisarca cf. caerulea | reverse complement strand
GCGTGTGTAATTTGTCCATATAAATAGACAACAACCTATTACAGCAGCTGTACTTTTCACCTTGTCCACGTTGGAGTGCATAGATACTGTAAACACTATTCAGTGCAGCTCAATGTTAGGCACTCAGTTTGGTTAGCACCTACTTGGCTGCTGGTGCTGAGGTACATTGATAAGCATACAATACATTTGAGGCATATAGAGACCATTAATTTTATGTGTTGAGGTTGTTTCCTGGGTCCTGTGCTTCAGTGGAACCTTCGATAGTGGACTCTCCCAAATATGGACACAGTGTTACAAACCTCTCTACAAAGGACACAACTTACGATCCCACATGAATTTCTCCTTATAGTTCCAATGCATTTTGAACCTCCCAAAGAGGACAACCTCCTTACAAAGAACAAATACAATAGAACCCCTCTACTCTGGATGCCTTGGGACCAGAACAAACTGTCCTGATTGTTGAGGTGTCCTTATTTCAGGGGTTAAAGCTGTTCTATATCAACATACATGTGGTAGAGAATTTGGTTCCAGTGGCACGTACCCATACAAGAGGGGTGCCCGCAACTCAGGGGTCTGTGTTAGAGTTGTTTCACTGTAGATCTGTCCCAAAGTGTCCTTTATTCAGAGGTTCCACTGCATCCATCTTTTGGAAACTACACATACAAGAGACTGTGTTCTTCCCCACTCTGGTAGGCAACTGTACTATGTGTGGCTATGGGGAATTCGCGTTATGATTGAAGCTGGTGACGTCCTTGCACAGCCGTACTATGGAGTAGCTGGATTTAAGTGAGTTCACAACCTGTGTCATTAATGTGCATATGTGCCTATGTATGCATGTACTTAGTCATACGCACACACGCACGCACGCATGCGCATGCACATGCGCGCACACACACACACGCACACACACACACACACACACACACACACACACACACACACACACACACGCACACACACACACACACACACACACACACACACTGATCCTGTTTACTCTACTCTGTCTCCAGTGGGTTGGGTGTTCTTCTCTACTTAACCTTCCTCTTCATCGTGGTTGTCATTCTCCTCAACCTGCTGATTGCTTCAATGACTGACACGTACACTAACGTACAAAGAGATGCTCAAAGGGACCTGGTGTTGGACAGAGCCTGGATTGTAGCCCGAGTGGAGCACAACAGCATGCTATCGTTGGTGAGGGCTGGAGAGTGCATGCGTAACACTGCTGTTGGGTTAGTTTGCATGGAAATATCTGAAATCCTCAAAAATCACACTACAGTGGAACCTGTATTATCCGGCACCCATTGGGGAATAGAAAACAGTGCAAGATTGGGGGTTGCTGGATTATAGACAGGGGTGTAGCCAGGGGGTGCAAAAGGGGCAAATGCCCCCCTTTGTCAGAATTTCACAACTTCAAAATTTAATTTGATCCTTTTAGTAAGGACATGAAAATCCTTAATTTACTCCCAAAATTAGAAAAGCTTCCAGGAAACTTGCAAAGAATTGACTTTCTCCCTCAGAGAGAGCTTTAAATAATTCTGAACTACCCTATTGAGTCACTTCATCGCTCAGTACAATTAGTGCATGTGACAACCATTTCACGGAGTAGATGCCTGCTATATAATGGGTGTGACCACAAATTTGCTCATTCCTTTGCCCCCACTTTTCTAAAATCCTGGCTACACCTCTGATAGAGAAAGCCTCTTATAACAAACTCACTGAAGAGTGGAAACTTCTCTAACAGACCTTTACTCTGTGTTTGTGTGTGTGTGTGTGTGTGTGTGTGTGTGTGTGTGTGTGTGTGTGTGTGTGTGTGTGTGATGATTGTAATACATGACAAATGAACTCTGACTAGTGGAAACCTCTCTATAGCACACTGGCATTATTTCATATCCCAGCTAGGGTGTCCACTGTAAAGATGCTCCACTCCACTCAAACATAATCAATTTAATCCGGATACAACCCCTAATCCAGACCACGAATGGCAGACATCCATCTGTTATGGACACATATGAGTACATAACCTTATGTACAGTGAATGCCTACCATAGGTCTACCTTACTGTGTATTTACGAACGTACATATGTGCCTTTTGCAGGACTACAGGAAATTGACGTACATTTCGGCAGAAGTGGTTGAGAATCCACACGGTAAGTTCGTGGCAGTAACAATTACAGACACATGTGTGCCGTGACATGCATGCAGATATAGTCAATGTACATGTGTAGTGACCTGTCAAACTAGAATGTGCTTCCCGTATGTGTAATATATGTACATACGTATGTATATATGTATATGCCTTAAAGCTACCATTTACATCTGTATCAACATATTTATGTGAATTGTGTATGCAGGGTGGATGTGTCATAAAATGTAGCTTTACAAAGCTGCCATTTTTACTATCACAGGGGAAGTGCATGGATTGAATTCACCCAAATGAATAACTGCGAGGGCTGACTCTGCAGTTTTTCCTCACACATGAATTATAGTTTCATTACATGAGCACACCCATGTTCATCCCTGGGGCCGAGTACACCCATGTTCATCCCTGGGGCTGAGTACACCCATGTTCATCCCTGGGGCTGAGTACACCCATGTTCATCCCTGGGGCTGAGTACACCCATGTTCATCCCTGGGGCTGAGTACACCCATGTTCATCCCTGGGGCTGGGTACACCCATGTTCATCCCTGGGGCTGAGTACACCCCTGTTCATCCCTGGGGCTGGGTACACCCATGTTCATCCCTGGGGCTGAGTACACCTGTGTTCATCCCTGGGGCTGAGTACACCTGTGTTCATACCTGGGGCTGAGTACACCCATGTTTATCCCTGGGGCTGAGTACACCCATGTTCATCCCTGGGGCTGAGTACACCCATGTTCATCCCTGGGGCTGGGTACACCCATGTTCATCCCTGGGGCTGGGTACACCCATGTTCATCCCTGGGGCTGAGCACGTACCTACCATCCCTGGGGCTGAGTACGTACCATCCCTGGGGCTGAGCACATACCTACCATCCCTGCGGCTGAGCACGTACCTACCATCCCTGGGGCTGAGCACATACCTACCATCCCTGGGGCTGAGCACACACTTACCATCCCTGGGGCTGAGCACACACCTACCATCCCTGGGGCTGAGCACCTACCATCCCTGGGGCTGAGAATGTACGTACCATCCCTGGAGCTGAGCACACACTTACCATCCCTGGGGCTGAGCACAGACCTTCCATCCCTGGGGCTGAGCACCTACCATCCCTGGGGCCGAGCACCTACCATCCCTGGGGCTGAGCACCTACCATCCCTGGGGCTGAGCACACACTTACCATCCCTGGGGCTGAGCACACACCTACCATCCCTGGGGCTGAGCACCTACCATCCCTGGGGCTGAGAATGTACGTACCATCCCTGGAGCTGAGCACACACTTACCATCCCTGGGGCTGAGCACCTACCATCCCTGGGGCTGAGCACATACCTACCATCCCTGGGGCTGAGCATGTACCTACCATCCCTGGGGCTGAGCACATACCTACCATCCCTGGGGCTGAGCACACACTTACCATCCCTGGGGCTGAGCACGTACCTACCATCCCTGGGGCTGAGCATGTACCTACCATCCCTGGGGCTGAGCACATACCTACCATCCCTGGGGCTGAGCACGTACTTACCATCCCTGGGGCTGAGCACACACTTACCATCCCTGGGGCTGAGAATGTACGTACCATCCCTGGAGTTGAGCACACACTTACCATCCCTGGGGCTGAGAATGTACGTACCATCCCTGGAGCTGAGCACACACTTACCATCCCTGGGGCTGAGCACCTACCATCCCTGGGGCTGAGCACCTACCATCCCTGGGGCCGAGCACCTACCATCCCTGGGGCTGAGCATGTACCTACCATCCCTGGGGCTGAGCACATACCTACCATCCCTGGGGCTGAGCACGTACTTACCATCCCTGGGGCTGAGCACACACTTACCATCCCTGGGGCTGAGAATGTACGTACCATCCCTGGAGCTGAGCACACACTTACCATCCCTGGGGCTGAGAATGTACGTACCATCCCTGGAGCTGAGCACACACTTACCATCCCTGGGGCTGAGCACCTACCATCCCTGGGGCCGAGCACCTACCATCCCTGGGGCCGAGCACCTACCATCCCTGGGGCCGAGCACCTACCATCCCTGGGGCCGAGCACCTACCATCCCTGGGGCCGAGCACCTACCATCCCTGGGGCCGAGCACCTACCATCCCTGGGGCCGAGCACCTACCATCCCTGGGGCCGAGCACCTACCATCCCTGGGGCCGAGCACCTACCATCCCTGGGGCCGAGCACCTACCATCCCTGGGGCCGAGCACCTACCATCCCTGGGGCCGAGCACCTACCATCCCTGGGGCCGAGCACCTACCATCCCTGGGGCTGAGCACATACTTACCATCCGATCCATACATGTTATAGCAAGACCATGTTACAGCAAACCTCTGAGCCTCTCAGTTTACAGAAAGCTCTACACAACAGTTCACTAGCTCACCACTCTCTCGGAACATTCGAATTCTTTATGGCTTTGTGTACTGTAGTAGAGCCTAAGGACACCATTGTGACCACAGTTAGCTGTCCTGTATATGGAGGTGTCCTTATATTGGCATGTTTATGTGTACACAAATCAAATTGTGAGGGATTTCGAATGGGGCAGAGCAATACTGCGTTCTACTAAAGCCAACACAAGTGGTTGCATTTCAGAGGCGCCCTCTAATAGAGGTTTCACCATATTCTTAAAACATATGTTTTATGTTCATACGTTTGTACGTATGTATCTCGCATCGTACATAGACATTCTTGAAAGATGGGAGGTCCCACCAATCAACATTGTGTCTCGCCAACTGGACAAGCTGGAGAGACGGATCAAGGAACAAGAGGACAGCATTGATCGAGTCAAGTAAGACTTACACCACAAACAATACATACGTACATGTGCATTAATATGTGTATGTATGAATATGTTGGGCTTTTGTGTGTACGTACACTGTATGTGACTGTATGAGTCATAATGTATGGGCAGAAGGTGGGTTGCTCACAGGGTGCTGTGAATACATTCACAGTGTAATATGCCCATAGTCACTTATCCTCCCCTTCCCCCCATCCCATTTCTCAGAATTCACTTTGGTGTCTACATGGGGGAGATCAATATGGATCGCTATAACTCGCAGGTGTAACATGTGCACATGTGAGGTGTAAACAAAATGGCGCCCCAAAAGTCGGCTGAAATCACCCCCCTTTTTTCTTCCGTTCTATTTCATTACGAGTCCTGAGAACGACATCAGACATCATTACAACTATTAAATGTTACATTTCTTGGTACAATTGTATTTGTTGTGTTCGTAAAGCTAAAAAAACAATAGTTGATTCGGACCTACAAAAAAAGTTTCAATGGAAAAGGCGGTCATGTAAATGCTCGATTAAGGGAGTCATATGAAGTTGAAAGACTTCTGACCGAAATATCTAAATTTTCACCGTTAGAGAATTTTCCTAATCCTCTTCGTTTACAAGATGTGCACCAAAATGTTGTTTTCGTCCAAAATTTAACCACAAAACCGTGCACATGTTGGGAATGGAGGACTTGATCAAAATTCTCTAACGGTGAGAATTTACCTTTGTCATTGATGAACCCCATTCCGAAACAAGGCTTCGCTACACACTCGTTCACATGACCGCCTTTCCGAAAGAAATTCAACCTTTGGTGAACACTGTCTCCTCGGCCATTGTCACAAGGTTTTCACGTGACAAATATGACGTCAGCATTACAGGAGCCTCGAAGAAGATTCAGCCGAGTGTAGTAGATCGCGTTCCGTTCTCCTTTTGTAGCTGTTTTCAGCTTCTAACGATCAGTAAACCTCTCTTATCCGTCTATTCCGTCGAAATTACCACAAATTCACTTGGACTATATTCGTAGATTCAGAGGAACACATGACTTGCGTGCACAATCTCTGTATTTGGTGTTAGAATTGTATTAAATTCCACCTAAACCACAAAACACCCCTCAAATACCTTGCAGTGCACATGTCATACCTGCGCTGTGTATGTGTATATGGGTGTGTGGGTGTTCATACGTATATACATATGTATGTCTGTGCATTCGTGTGTGTGTTTGTGTACTACATATTTGTTTTGTATAACTGGTTCTCATGTGCTGTTCGTACTGAATGGTACACAGGTGCTCCTTCTTTGGTGAAGGCATATATACCATATAAAAGAATTTCAGATACAGGATCATGCAAGGAAGAGTATAAAACGGACACAGGGCTTGGCGGGAAGTAGGGCAAGACAGGCTAAGGGCTAGACAAGAAAAGGGCAAGATGGGTCATAGGGATAGATGAGCATAGGGCTATGAACATGCTATTTGGTAGATGTAAGACACTTAAGTGCACATGTTATGTCTTTGCATTCAGGGGAATTGAGGACGTGTATGAATTCGGAACGTTACAGCTTCAACCCCTGAAATCAGGATACCTCAATTATATCAGGACAGTCCCGTCTTTCTGCTCCCAAGGTGTCCGGGATAGAGGGGTTCCATTGTATACTTCACATATAGTAGTACCCCTTTTGAGAGACCACCCAAGAGACCACTGGGTGGTCTCTGACAAGGAGGAAGTTAATATGCTTGCATGGAACATACTACATTTGTGACCAGCAAAGCCGGTCTCTCAAGAGGTGGTCTTTCACGAGGGTGCTCATGGTCCCTCAAATGGGGTACTAAACTGTACATTTTTGGCACTTCGCTCCAACTGGTTACTGTGTAATGGACACATGCACATTAAACCTGACATCTATAATAATTATGCATGCCACTGTGCATATGCACTTGCTTATTCCTGTAGAGTTGATATCATGGACCACTTGAGACAGCAGGAGAGGCTGATGGAGCAACTTTTGACCAAAGTGGAATCATTAGCGAATGCACCGCCTCAAGATCCTTAGGACCGTCTGGAGAGTGTGTGGCATTCCAGAGTTTGCATATAATAAGTATAATATCATAAAGTTTGCATCTCCACAAGATATATGCATATATAATACCCATGTATTAATAACTTTGTATATATTATATAGAATGTTCTAGGCATTAGCACCTCGAGCTCCTCACTTTAGTCATATTATATTGAATTGTATTTTCGTACATTTATTATCATTTCCAGGATCCAGTATTATATCGTGCAACATTGCACAAAAATATTTGTCAAGAAATTATGATCAATCGCACATGCAACGACAATTGTATGTGTGGTACTCCATCGTGTACGTCATAATATATATAGCTTATGTATAATATTAATCGATTGATCCCTTTAAATTATATATAATATGAAATTGCATGCATGAGACATATTATGTATTCCTCAATGTTATAATAAATAATATTATAACGAATAAATATAATTATTTAATAGTGAATATTTGTTAATCCATGCGTGCACCATGCATGCATGTACAGGGCCACATTGGCGGATTGATATGGTGGATTACATATATAAGTTGGATGCTTGCACGAGTGCTTATTACAATTAATATCCGCTATATATTCTCATGGCATTGTACGTACATTCACAATAGTATATACTCACATATAGGTAGACACTCTGCATGTAGGATAAACCATATATATAAAATTTACAAGGCCCAGGCCAGAGAAAAGGGGATAATAGTAATTTTAAACATCGAAGTTAAGGCCAATTAACTCTAGAATATAGCAGCTACTATACCATCTTTGAAAATCTAAGGTGCACGACTCGTACAGATTATCTGTTAAATAAAATTGATACAATTATTAAGTACTATATAATTGGTTCAAGATGGCGGATGGTGGATTATATATACGACTGACATGCATACACTTGACTTTATAGGAAAAAGTAATGGTATTATAGGCTTGGTGGATTAATGAATATTCACTGCAATATTAATAATATTATTAATATTATTCATTATAATATCATAATTCATACTTTTTGTTTAAAGGAGCAAAATTGTTATTTTTTACAGAAAAAAGATTAAACAGAATTCATAATATATTTTCTATAATCAGCATACACAAACATTAATAAAAACTACAAAAATAATCTGCAAACCACATGTATATTGCAGTATTAAGGTTATTATAAATGCAGAAACCAAACTATAATTATAGCCGTTCACACACAGTACATAAAATCAAATTTATAATCATAACAACAGTTACTGTTACTGTCTGGCATGAATACAGAAAGTTAATTCGAAATCTTTTGCAATTTGTGTGAGTGTTGCGTGAGTTAATCTTGTACATGATAACTCAATCACGGCATGAAAATTGACTGGAGAAGAGGGTAAGATGTGTATACAGTGGTAAGTGTACAGTTGTGAGTATACGTGGACGCGCGCGCGCACACACACACACACACACACACACACACACACACACGTGTGCACACACACACGCACGCACGCACGTATGCACGCACACACACACACACACACACACACACACACACACATACACCACACACACATACACACACACACACACACACACACACCACACACACACCACACACACACACACACACAGACACACACACACACACACACACACGTGTGCACACACACACGCACGCACGCACGTATGCACGCACACACACACACACACACACACACACACATACACCACACACACACACACACACACACACACACACACACACCACACACACACCACACACACACAGACACACAGACACACACACACACACACACACACACACACACACGCACGCACGTATGCACGCACACACACACACACACACACACCACACACACACACACACACACACACACACACACACACACACACACACCACACACACACACACACACACACACACACACACACACACACACACACACACACACACACCTTGTTGAAACTTTGGAGGCATAGGAATAGGCAGAAGACGGAGCATAGCCATAGGCAACTACCAAGCACTTGCTTCCCAAAGCAACCACATTTTGTATTCCTGTTCCAACACTCATTCTGATTGCAACATAGGATCCCAAGTCAGAATCAGTTGGAATGCGAATAACATTAGAACTACCAGTCAGTGTTCGACCATTTAATCTCACCAATTTGTTGCTGAAAGCAGACTCTTTAGTGATGATAGTGATGAAGTGTCTCATGTACAAATCTTGCGGGAAGCTATAAAGGGAAGCATGGTCAGAAAGATCATCAAGATGTGGGAGGATGACCATCGACGGATCACCTCTCCCTCCTGGAAGAGTTCCTTTTCCGATAGTAAACTGAGCTACCATTATTCGCTTGGAGGCAGAAATAAAGCATCCCTCATTGCTCTTGATACTGAAGATGTGTTTCATTGAAGTATCTAGGTTGACCGCAGAACCTCTACACGATATAGTTACGGCAGTGTCATCAAATGCAGCCACAATCTTCACAACTGTGTCACTGCTCCTGCCTACAAATCCTGTCACAATGTACCTTCTGCCCAGAGCCGACACTGGCGGTATCTGCTCGACAAGCTTGTCGCAACGCTGCCTACCTTCAGGAACCCTGGCGCACTGATGTCCACTGTACACTGCCAGAGGAGAACTGGACACAATCTCCGTACCAGTAAGATCTCCTTCATCATGTTCTGCTATTGGGTAAAGAGTCTGGACTGATACGGTCTTGGAAGGAAGAGGTCTACCGTTCACAACCTTTCTCATTCTGACAGACGCTGTGGATCCATCAAGCGACGTGAACACAACGGCACTCTTGAACTTGTCAGTTGTTGAATGTGCTGCCATGACAAGGTACCGGTATTCATTTCTTGGAACATTTGGTTTCGGGTATATAGCGAAGGCACCAGTTGATCCCGTACCAATATCTCCCCCAAATACATTCACAGCAGCCGAGGCATTTACAAACACAGCATATGTGGTGTTGAAATTCATCCTTGTAGACCCTCTCCTCTCAGCAATGGTTAACACGAGAGGAACGTTGCTCTGGATAGTTCCACTCAGTTTCAGTCGTCCGTCAAGTGATGATAGTTTAGCTGTTCCACTTCCTCTGGAGTGTACAACAATGACTCGCTTGATTAAATTTGTTTCGTATTCGTTCTCAAAGAACCCAACGTGAAAGTGACCCCCGCAGGCTGTATCTGCAGCGCAAAGAACATCATATTATTCTCAGATATGTCTCATTAGCACTCAATATCACTCAAAGACTTGGTTAGACTCTCCATGCATGCATGTATGCAAGCACATTGGTAGTCGGATACCATATATATGTATCAATGCTGAAACAGACACTTAGGATTAAACACACATCAAGGTACTGTACATTACATGTGCTATACAAATCCAAAGTATTTAAATATGCAACTATTACAATACATATTTTAGCAGAAATACATTAGGTTCTAATGTATGGGCGGCCATGTTTTTTCTGCATCATCCCTACCACATGCTTACAGGGGAGGTATGTATTTGGCATTTACTGCATGAGACCTGACAGTGTGGGGAGTGTGTGCAATGTGATGCTTCACGGAGGTGCACACAAGACCTGACAGTACGGTGAGTGTGTGGAATGTGATGCTTCACGGAGGTGCACATGAGACCTGACAGTACGGTGAGTGTGTGGAATGTGATGCTTCACGGAGGTGCACATGAGACCTGACAGTGCGGTGAGTGTGTGCAATGTGATGCTTCACGGAGGTGCACACAAGACCTGACAGTACGGTGAGTGTGTGGAATGTGATGCTTCACGGAGGTGCACATGAGACCTGACAGTACGGTGAGTGTGTGGAATGTGATGCTTCACGGAGGTGCACATGAGACCTGACAGTGCGGTGAGTGTGTGAAATGTGATGCTTCACGGAGGTGCACATGAGACCTGACAGTGCGGTGAGTGTGTGCAATGTGATGCTTCACAGAGGTGCACACGAGACCTGACAGTGCGGTGAGTGTGTGCAATGTGATGCTTCACGGAGGTGCACACGAGACCTGACAGTGCGGTGAGTGTGTGCAATGTGATGCTTCACGGAGGTGCACAGTACACACTTACCAATGGCTTGGCCGCAGTCTGGTCCAGTCCAGCCGGGAGTACACGCACACACATTTGATCTAATACACTTTCCGCCATTCTTACACGATGGCTTACAAAGGACTGAAGGGGATAAAAAGGAAAAAAATGATCTCCAAACCAATGGGTTGCATTCAGGGATTCAAGGATGGTGTTCATGCAAGCAGCATATGAAATACTGATTCCACAGACACACACATTCACAGCAAATACAGTATAATATATCTGTACAAGTGTAGTCTTGTGTAGCCAGACCCTACTAGTCTCGTGTAGCCAGACCCTACTCACTGACATCATACAAAAATGGAAGAAATGAGCTTGGGCTACCTCACACTCATACAATGTACGCTACACACGTACATTGTAACAATAATACATTAAACACATTAGATTGTTTGTTATGGATTTGGCAGTATCTGTGTGATCTGGGGATCTAGACTGAGCGGAGACAGACATGACATGCAGAAGGTCGCATGAACTCTGATTGAATTCCAATAGTTCTCTGGTGATACAGGAAATTCTCGTTTTCCCACCACTGCTTGCTTTATCTGCGGGAACCTTACAATCCAACGTCAAGTTTTGTGCATAAATTAAATGAAATAGCTGTACGTTGATAAGAGGGATAGTCTGCCAAACTTGTTAATTTGTCCAAAGCTTCAAACTAACTGACGTGTGGATTGATGAGAATTCACTGTTCATTTATGGTCCCCTCGTGCACCCATCCACCCACCTACCTCCACAGTTAGCTCCGTCTTCTTGTATGAGATAACCAGGAGGACAACTGCACACAAAGCTACCCTCTGTGTTTGTGCAGCCTTGCGAACAGCCATGGGTATCTGTTACACACTCGTCAATGTCTGAAATAGAGAAAAATGAGCTAACATCTACAGTGACCCCATTGAGTATAGTTTGGTACATGATGTGCTGATTTGTATATAGTCAACAAACAGTGCTGCACAGACGGAGTTGGAAAATACAAACTTTAGATGTGCACGGATGGCAGAGGAGCATCCACAGGAATTGCATGGAGGTAATTCATTTGACTTGAGTAAGGGTGGAGGGTAGGGAGTGGGGGAGAGAGGAGGGAGGAGGGAAGGAGAAAAACACAGACACTGAGTTTGGCATGCACATGCATGCATTAGAATACCTTTGCATGTCTTTCTATCACTGTTCAACTGGTAGCCCTTCCTACATGAGCAGTAGAATCCCAGTGGTGCATTGATGCAGTTCTGACTGCACCCTCCATTGTTGATCTGGCAGGGATTGTCGACTAAAGCAGAAAAGAACACGCAATACTTCAAACCGTACATGCCAGTACAAGT
This sequence comes from Halisarca cf. caerulea, assembly GCA_963170055.1. Lineage (NCBI taxonomy): Eukaryota > Metazoa > Porifera > Demospongiae > Chondrillida > Halisarcidae > Halisarca > Halisarca cf. caerulea. The sequence continues at coordinate 129,780 of CAUJGJ010000060.1, read as the reverse complement.
CATTTTGTGTTTGGATTATAAATACTCCCCTTTCACACATGCACTATGCATAAACACACACATGCACGCATGCACACACGCACACAAACACACACACACACACACACACACATACACACACACACACATACACACACACACACACACACACACACACACACACACACATACACACACACACACACTTACTACATGTATCACGAGAGATAGCACCCTCCACAAGGCTGAACCTTGACGGACAGTGGATACATCTCGTCTTTCCAGCATCTGGCTGGTAGGTGCCACGCGGACAAGGCAGGCATGTCTGCTGGTCCACCTTCAACTCAATCCCCAGAGCATCCTTCATAGGACGGGTAGTCTTGGACTGGAACTTACCCGGTGGACACCTCTCTGTGGACAGTTAGCAAGAAAGTATGCTGTAATGTACTGTAATGTAACTGCTGTTATGTAATGTATGTATATTACAGTCAAAGCTGTCTACAAAGTTACTTGCTACATGCAATGTCACTCTCTATACAACCACATGTTGGGAACTATTCCACTGGTTTCTGTACAATATGTACGTACTGGCCACAAGAACAACTTTCTTAAGTAGAACAGCACACACAGCAGTGGAACCAAAGGTGTTGTTGTAAAGAGGTCTGACTGTACTTTGATAGTATTGTGGTTGCGTATAGTAAACAGATTGTAAAATTAACTTGAAAGAAAACAAGAATGATAATACATACAATACGTACAGTAGGACCTGGTTCATACAACCATGTTTGCTCTCTCGTAAATGTGTCAATAAGCCAGGTGTTGGATAAATTAGATGAAATTGTACACATACAACTTGGTGGTGGGGATTCAGAACTTGGTGTCAGGTCAATACGGTTTCTGATAAACCAGTGTTGGATAAACCAGGTACTGTAACTGTAGCATTGATAAAAATTCATAAATGGTGATCAGGTAGTAGCAGATTCCCAAGTCTATAACATACATGAGATGGAGAGGTGGTGTTTACAGTGCTTTAAAATAGTATGGAAAAGTGAACTTGAATGATGCCAGACCGCTGCAATGTACATGGACACTACACAACGAAACTCACTGCAGAGAATGAAGTTGCCGTCTAGTGCTTGTCCCGATGAACAGCCAAATCCGAAGCGATACTCAGACTTGTCAGATGTCCCAACCAAACCTAGTCTGCTTCTCTGATAGGTGTTCGGAGACAGAAGGACGGGTTTCAGTTTATTTACAGTTTTATCGAGTTCTTTTCTCTGCAGCGAAACCAGCTCAGTTACCTCTACGAATTGATTTCCAATGGTATCTGACGGTAAGGAATTACCAAGTCCATCTTTGACTTCCAGTTTTAGTGATACCTCAGTAACAGGCTTGGATGTGGAAGGCCGAGAAATTACCAAGTCTTTTATAACTGGTCGCACGGAAGGATGGGATGATGACAATTGGTCATTGACAGCATTGTTAACCACAGATAATATGGAAGACTGAGTATTTCGAGCAAATCGTCGATTTTGGGTGAAATCTAGCTCAAAAGTAATTGGAATGGACATCTGGGATACGTGGGGAGGAACCACGGTCACAAGAGCAGGTGAGGACCTTGCAGTGTATTCCCTTTTTGGGCCCTTGATCCATGCCTCACATATGTACAACCCTTGATGCTTGATCTGTGGAGTGGGGATGTGGTGCTCGTTGTTCACTGCACCAGGAATGACCCTATATTGACCTAATAGCAGTGTTTTGAAGTACCATCTGTACTGGGGGTTAGGGGCGGATGTGGCATTACATTTCAGTCTGATAGGATCGGGATCATCCACTATAGCAGTGGTAGGTGAAGGGTGTGTGTATACCCGCGGAGGTACTAGTACATGTACAATCGACCACGGGGACTCAGACGTCCCAGCATGGTTGGCTGCCAAGCAAGTGTAGTTGCCAGCATCCCTACGAGTGGCACGAGCCACAGTCAGGACACTCGCATTGTTCACCTCCAACTGGATGCCGTCTTTCACCCAAGAATAACGAACAGGATGATCTGACGTTGCAAAGCATTTTAGAACTAGGGTACCATTTTCAAGCACATGCACATCACTATCAGGAGAGACGGTAATGGTTGGAGGTTTTGCAGACCAGAACTTGAGATCTAGTGCGTCATGAATGACCTCCACCATTGAGTCTATGTTCTCCTTTGCCTGTCTGAGACTTATAGTAGTTGACGAACTCACAATCTGTAGATTTGCCTCAACAGTTGGGAGTTTGTTTCGGATATTTCCAGTCAGTGATAGAGGAGCTGTTCTAACAATGTCGTCAACTATCTCCACTGACGACACAAAACAGTCGGGCATTCCCGAGCATTCGGTCCCAAACAAACCCTTCTCTTTACTTACATAAAGATTAACTTCTGCTTGAAATTTAGGTAGTAGGTTGCTAGTGGCAACAGCAGCTTGATCTTGAACATTTCTTGCATATGTGCTCTTGGCCTGGTTGAGAGCATTCAAGGGAGCATTGTCTAGGTTGACACGAGGCGCCTGGAAGGAAAGTCGGTTTGTGCTGGTGGACGCTTGAGTTGCTAGAGGTCTTCGTGAACCAGTGGTGGAGAGACTAGCAGTTGATGTAGTTGGTGGACTGGTTGACTGGCTAGAGGTTGCTCCTGTTGGTATGAGGGGGATACCTAAGTTAGCACTCACAATGGTCCCCAAATGGTTGTAATTGTTTTGAGCATTATCAAGGTCTCCCAATTTCAGAGACAGAGATTTGAAGTGCTTTGCCATCGTTTCAAACAAAGCATTTTGATTTGCAAGACCTGATTCCAACCCTGGAATGGTCTGTCTCCTTTTCCTCCTTGGAGCACCAACTAACTTTTGTAGGACAGCATTCGATACGAGTGATTGCGCACGGATAAAGGAGGATTCCAACTTGTTGAAATCGAACAGCATTGAAACATACAAAACAGAAGAAGAACTACCAACAGACACAGTAATCTTCAGAGGGAGAGTGGTTGGTGAGCTATGTGCTACTTCTGTCTGGAATGAAACACTTTTGATGGAGAATAATTTACCGATGGCTATAGTCTTGAGGCGCTTTGCTATAAACAACCCTTCCCTGTTGATTTCCTTCACAAATGTCAAGTTCTGAACAGCTGTACTTGAAGTGAGTGTGGCACAATCCTGCTCAAGCTGTTTCTCTTTCTCCTTCTGGAGAGAGAGCCTCTTCTCGAGTTCCCCCTTTCTCACTTCTGCTGCTGCAATTTGTTGCTCTGCGTCTTGTACTTGGAGGAGGAGTGCCGCCGCTTGTCTCAATGAAGGTGGTTGTGCTTCCAACAGCCTTCTTCTCCTAGCAGAACAAATACTGTTGGTTTTCACACACGTCTCATCTGGCAGACGGCTGTCACATGATGTAAGGACTGCATTTGGAGTGTGAACCACTGCTGGAAGTTTGCTTCGCACATACACTTCGATCTTCTCCTCTGGAACTTTGACATCCCTGACACCATATACATCTTCATTGCACAGTGAAGGGACTGACTGATGACTGGTTACTGAAAAAATGTCACATTCACAGTTGACGAAGCTGTTTCCAGTGCAGCCACAAGTTGTAGCTAAATCAGTTTTCTCTTTCCAAGAAGAGCAAGGAACGGTCTTGTTGCCAACAATCACCCTTTGTGGCTTTTCAACCAAGGTGATTTTAGAGCGCTGCCCGAGAATTTCTAAATCAGTGTCATTTCCTGTGGTATTTGACACTCCAGGGACACATCTTTGTGGGCATACCTGAAGGCGACAGGTGCCCTGAAGTTGTCTAGACAATGAGGATGGTAATCCTACAAATCGGCTTATTTCTAGCTTCTTCTGAGCAATTGTACCTTTAAGACTGTTTATTTGCTTCAAAATTATGGTTAGTTCTCCTTTGAGGTTAGTTGAAGTCTTCTTGACAACTTCCTTTTCAAATTTTAGTTCTCGTGCTATTCTAAGAGCTTCAGCCTTGCCCAATTCAGCTGTTTGAACTCTCTTCACAGCTGTTTCACTCAAAGATACCAGTTTGCTCTCGGTACCGTTCTGCAATTCTGCCACAAAGCTGTTAGTGTCAACCTCGTCTGTTGCCTTGCCCTGAACACTGAAGGTCAAGTTACTCCATGCAAAAGTGGCATCAGCAGTGACAGTTAATGTGAAGGAATACTGATTGTAAAGATCTGCAGCTGCTGTAAACTTCAAAAGAGAGTCCTTCAAAGTTATGTCAGTTTGGATGGATGTGCCAAACATCCTCACACTTGCACCTTCGATGAGCGCATCGTACTTCTCCGAGGCAGGATCTAGCCCATACAAAACATGCCCAACGTCAGCTAGGATGTGCACAAAGTGGCCTAGTTGAACCAATTCAGTAGCACTGGCCACTCCTATTACAGAATACTTTGAGAGTACACTAGTATCTGCATTGTGCCGACATGTGGAGTGGGCTCGTCTTCCGAAATAGACACGATTAGTCATTCCACTGAACAGCAGACTGCTGAGTCTCAGATCGTGACAGACAGAACTCAATTCCAATCCACTGACTGCAAATTTAGTGTCTGAAAAGACAGATGCCTTCACTTCACATTCAAAGTTGGAACGCTGGCCATAGAGAAGTTTGGGAGGGATCTCAAGCACAGAAGACAGGGATCCCGATCTCTCTGAATCCTGTATGTCCAACATTGTACCCTGCAGTGTCTCCAGACCACACTGAACATTCTTGCTACTTCCTGAGAGCAAAAGGAAAAACAGATAACCATACCCAATCCAACAATAGATTCATAGTTTTATTGAACACTATAACGCAGAATACAATATAGGGGTTTCATCATTGCCAATCTACCAGTGTGAATGTACATGCCTTGACAACCCACGCATAGTTATAATAATTGTGTGTGTGTGTGTGTGTGTGTGTGTGCGTGCGTGCGTGCGTGCGTGTGTGTGTGTGCGTGCATATGTGTGTGTTGAAACACACAAGTACACATATAGCTCAATATGTGTGCATACCATTGAGGGATAAATGAGTCTCTGCAGAGGGCAAGGAGTGAAGGTTGTATAGTTTCTTCCCATTTGAGATCAGCACTAAGTGCTGTTTGCCCACAAGTCTTCCTACAATGGGATGGGATTCCACGTCGAGCACTCTCTGTAAGGAAAGAGGACCACAAGGATGAAAAACATAGTGTATTACAGGTGTGCACTCATATTGTACATTCCCTATACATTTCAAAAGCTTTGCATGAGACATTAAGAATCAGTGTATGTACTAACCGCAGATTGAGTAGACTGCAACTGCACAGCACATAAGTCACACACACACACACACACACACACACACACACACACACACACACACACACACACACACACACACACATACACACACACACACACACACACACACACACACACAACACAAACACACACACCCATACACATATCATTATACTTCGGTATCTTAGGTGAAAATATCGTTTATCACGTGACATTTTTCACACATCATTAATGTGTACATTCACACGGTCACACAAGTGTGCAATGAATGAGAATAACAATGTACGTACATGTACACATGACTACACCAACACAAGTATACACACTACATACCGCATCAGCATTCCCAGTATCAATGAATGCTTGTCCACTCATGCTGTACTGCATTGAAATCCGAGCTCCAAGTTCTCCCTGCACATTGAGGTTACCGTCAACTCGGATATTTGAGCTGAAACGATCTCCAAAGGAGGTTGCCTTTGTCGCTTCTCTTCCCACAGCTATACTGACCGGATTAACCGTCCACTTTCTGTTGGCAAAGTGCAGTACAAAATCAGAGTCTCCAGGTTGTGACCCTGGAAGGCTCAGAAACACGGGAGATGTTGGCCCCTGACAGAAGTCAACTGCAATGCACAGTGGCTCTGTGTTTTTCTTCAAGGTTTGCACACTGCTACCCAAAGTGAAATCAACAGCTCCAAAATACTTGACAACAATGTATGAACCTTGTTCAATGTTTTCTGGAAAGTTACTGCAAAGCGCAATATCTAACGAAGGATGAATTTCAGCAAAGTGGTCCACAACTGAAAGGCGGTTGGATGACTGTCCACCATGGTTCATAGCTATCTTCAGCCATGGTGGTAAGTTTGGTTTCGTGCTGTTAAGGAAAGCATCGAAAAGTGTGCGCTGACTGTGAAAGATGGCAATGTTGGAAGGATCTGATTTGTAGCAGTCACAGGACGGCCCACCACAACCACTGCATGTACAAGACTGCCCTTGATCTGAAATTTCGGCCGATATCCGCCTATTTCTGTTTTCAATGTTAGCTCGTCCCACTGAGAAAGGAAGATGGTAATTGTTCATTGAAGCGAATACAATACCTGCTGATGAAGCTGCATTTTCTGCTTTATCCCAGCCACAGGTGGACAGAAACGTGAGAGTACCACCAGAACTGCAAGTACTGCTGGTAGTGAATGAGCAACACCCTGGTCTCAGAGTGGGTGAAATATCTCGAAAATAGTTTCTACTTGTAGAAGATGGTTGTCTTACAATGACAATTTTAGGAAGTGGCTGACTGAAGACAAGTCTGTCTGGCCCAGATAGGGAGGTGGAAAGCTGGTACACACCAGGTGATGAGGCTTCAATGCTGACTGTGAAGGAGGTGACAGACAGTGTGAATGTGAGAGTTTGCGGTCGAATACGCAGGGCTGATGGGTGGCTAAAAGTGAGAATCAGCTCTCCATCTGTTTTTGCTTTGATTTGAAAGTTGAACGGTCTGTTCGGAGAGAGGACAGGGAGGTCTGGAAATTCAATAGAACCTCTTTGGCACTGGTCTCCTGTGAATCCTGTGTCACTGCAGTCACACATGAATCCCTCCCCATCCAAAGAGCAGATTCCTCCATGCTGACAAGGGCTGGACCTGCAGGCATCACCCTCTGCATGGCAAGAATACCCCTCATGTAAGGGAATATACAAGCTAGCTAAACACATGCATTCCTATCACCAGAAATGTACACATCAAACAGATACTTATATGGTGGCATTTTTTAAAAGGTGAGTTGTGTATATATGTGCATGCAGACTATAGTATATAGGGACGAATGGCTGCTATGATTTATAAATGGCTTAATTACTTCAGCAGAGTAAATAAGACAATATTATACGCCAAAGGTCAAATATTTTGCATAATAATAATTATTATTCCTGAAAATGGAAAGACAATGTTGTAAATGTAAAAAATCATCAGTGGGAGTATTTCTGTGTTCATTTAATATATTATATATGAATATTAGCCATGTATGGGGTTAATATATAATGTAATATGCTTAATATACTATCTGGTGCAGCTGAACCTTTCTGACCAACAAATGGCATCATAAAACATGAGGAATAAGGGCTTGGCCATGCCAGACCACACATACGCATGCACACATGCACACACGCGCACACACGCACGCACACACCGACGCACAACGCACACACGCACACACACGCACACACATACACACACACACACACACACACAATTTTTCTCTGAATAACTTACCCGTGCAGGCTGGTTGAGAACTCCATTGTACACTGTGACCATCTTCATCTAAACCACATGTTAACTGAGCACTACGCTCACTCCCATCATAGAGGTAGTACCCCTCACTGCACTTCACACCACATGAGTTGTTGTATTCTGCGTTACAGGGCTGAACAACAGCCAAATTTGGAGCAAACAGATCTGGACACTCTTGTATCGCACACATCGGTCTCTCTGTACTCCAAGTGGACGCGCCTACACAACGGGTGGTTGGAGACCCCTCCATTCCGTACCCAGGGTCACAGGTGAAGTTGCAGTATTGTCCGACCACACTTCCATGCAAAGCACAGCTAGAAACACCATGTGCAGGATGACCAAGTGTGCCACAAGCAACAACTGTAAAATGTACATGAAAACACATTAACACTTTGCATTACTAGAATATGGGATGTGTGTTTATAAAAGTCAGAAAAGATAGAGAGCAGTGCATAGTGTGTGTGTGTGTGTGTGCGTGTGTGTGTGTGTGTGTGTGTGTGTGTGTGTGTGTGTGTGTGTGTGTGTGTGTGTGTGTGTGTGCACGCATGCACATGTACAAGCATGTGTACGTGCATAAGTGTATAGGGTTCAAGCACTCATGAACAAGAAAGTCTGGAATAATGTAAAACTATAGCTTTCCAAATGTGGTCATGATTCCACATTTTGTCAATGTGTTTGTATGAGAGTGAGCTGACAGGTGGGAGTATTGGCTTTGTGGTGAGAACGTGGGCTTGGAGTACAGTGAGAGGATGTGTTTATGTGCTACCTCATGCTAAGCAAATACAATACGTCATAATAGATGTCCCAGGGAGGAAGTGCTGCGATACACTCTTACTTTGTCTACAGCTGACTCCATCTTCTTCAAGCTCAAAGCCACTTGCACAAGAACAATGGTAAGAGGAAGTGGTGGGAATGCACAGATGGCTGCAGGGATTTCCTTCACAAGGATTGATCCCTACAGAATACACAAAATTGGGACATATTAGAGCATGTACATTCATAGGGGTACATAAACCAAACAGTTCGTAGTTGTTTGCTAAAATTTCGTCCCATTACAAACCATACAAGCATGCAGTACACACAAAAATGTCTACTAGTGTAGCAGTGACAGCTGTCAGACCACCTGTCAATGTAGACCACTGCAGGTTGACACAAGGATCATTTCAGTGCTACAGACTATAATGCAACCCCTCATTATAAAGACACTCCCCCCCCCCCCCCCCCGTCTATAGAGACCACTATAATGCAACCCCTCATTATAAAGACACCCCCCCCCCCCGGTCTATAGAGACCACTATAATGTACCCCTCATTATAAAGACAACTCCCCCCCTGTCTATAGAGACCACTATAATGCAACCCCTCATTATAAAGACAACCCCCCCCCCCCCCCCCCCGGTCTATAGAGACCACCATAATGTACCCCTCATTATAAAGACAAATCCCCCCCCCCCCCCCCCCGTCTATAGAGACCACTATAATGTAACCCCTCATTATAAAGACAACTCCCCCCTGTCTACCGAGACCACTGCCACGTACTCTTGAGTGGTCTTTGTAGACAGGGGTCTCTATTGAATTGGATTATTCTCCAATATTATGTCTGCTCTCAGACTGGTTAAAAGCTATGGCTATGGCTATCATTAGTCCCATTCACTTCAACATTACAGTGGACCCTCTATAATCCAACACTCTCTGGGTTGGAAATTCAAGTCAGATTTGCAGAGGTCGCTGGATTACCGAGTGGTTCTTAGCATACTTCAATAATAATTATGGCAACTGTAAAGAAAAGATGGTCAGATTGAGAATGACGGATTATAGAGGTGTTGGACTACAGAGGTTCCACTGGACTACAGAGGTTCCACTGGACTACAAAGGTTCTACTGGACTACAGAGATTCCACTGGACTACAGAGGTCCCACTGGACTACAGAGGTTCCACTGGACTACAGAGGTCCCACTGGACTACAGAGGTTCCACTGGACTACAAAGGTTCCACTGGACTACAAAGGTTCCACTGTACTACAGAGGTCCCACTGTATACCATAAATTGGCCCAGAGTGAGCTGATCTTTAATGGCCAGGAAAAAAAATGCTGTCAAATGATACCAGTAATTGTGCAACAAGTGAGGAAGTGGAATTAAAACAATAAAAAAACTTAAAGTTAAAAGAACTTGAATAGTTCAAGTACTACTGAGGCCAATTGAAATGATATGTACCAGTCTGAATTACAGAACGTGCAGATTCATTGTATGAGCTGCTATTGATACAGCATGCAAATACACACAACTCATACTCATGCACACACACACACACACAACTCATACTCATGTACACACACACACACACACACACACACACACACACACACACACACACACACACACACTATACAAACTATGACCCCAAATCACACAATCAAACAACACTGTGGCCAATGAAGCAAAACAAAGCACTCATTAATTTATAGTAGTCCAAATAGACTTCAATGCTTAGTCTGCAGTTTTAAAACAATGACCAAAATTAATTTCAAAATTCAAA
>CAUJGJ010000060.1:112200-114700 GCA_963170055.1 Halisarca cf. caerulea | reverse complement strand
CCAATCCGTGAAAACAGCAAGAACAGGCCCGGAGTAAGCTGATTTTCATTGGTCAGGCTGGAATACCGTCCAAAATTTTATGTTAATGATTATAATTGTAGAGTGAAAGAAATGGAATTTGTTTCATGAACATGCAGTATCATGAGATACGTTTGTAGTTTAGCCTTTGCTGATGCATAGTACGTATGCTGCAGGTAGGCTTTTACTCAGCAGAGACCACTAAGACCTCAGTCTCATATGTTGAATTGGTGACTGGTATGACCAACAGAATCTTTATGGCCATCACAATCAATGGCCTCCTCTAGCACTGCAAGTAGCTTGCAGCCACAGAGGATGCCCTTGATGAGCACAAATTGAGAATTTAAGACCAATACGGGTTCAAACGGCGGCAATTGAAGCCACATAATGGCCTCTGCAATCACATGAACGTATGTACACACGATTTTCTATATTGTGCAATGATAATATGGCTGATTTGTGTAGCGATGAACTAAATTATTGATGGAGCAATCACAAATTCTTCAGAATTTGATCCCTCTCTTAAAAGGCCAATATATATTTTGAGGTAACTTCAAAATATTGGTCAGGCCAAAACCTGACCAGCTTGACCGGTTGCGCTGGCCCTGAAGAATAGTGCCACATGAAAATTCAAGCCTATATGGAACTGTACATAGAATATGAGAATGCCTAGCAACATGGTTTACAATGAGTAGAATTTAAAATGTACCGGGATGCATTTGCCCCACCCACACTGTTAGAATCCCATCCCCCCTAGGGGGCCATTTCTAATATTATAGACATAGGAGCCAGGGGGGCCAGGGGGGCCCTGGCCCCCTAACTTTTAAGGAGTAGGGGCCAAATATCATACGTACCTACATATTACTGTACATATATGCTCCACCTAGAACCTTCTGCCCCCTCACCAGTGTGAGCGTTCCTACACCTCTGACTAATGTGTCTTTTGTAGTTATTACCATTATAAAATCGAGAATCACAGAATACCACACAATATTATAGCTCAAACATCTTAGCATGCTTAGCCTAATAATGATTTAAGATTACACCAAATTGAATGACCCAATAACTCACAAGATGTCACTCGCTTCTGCAATAGCTGGAGGCTCCACTAAGAGGACAGCTAAGCAGCTAAGTAACAGAACAAGAAATAACATTGCATCACAAGGAGAGTCTGATCTCAAGAACCTGATATTGAGGAGTTAAGTATCCAGAGGAATGGTTCTAAAGGTTACTAGATGAACTATCTATTTATACTCCTCCTTGTAGATTATGCAAGTTGATTTGGTAGGGGTTTGGGGTGCAACCACAAATGCAGGAGACATCACAAACAAGTAAGTTTGCCGGTGCTGTGTGTGTGCACCAAGCTGACAACATCCGTGGTGAAAATCTAACTGAGTACTTGATATGATGGATTTCCTGCAGCACTAGTCTATACATACTATAGAGTGTTATGCACCCGGGATATACATAAGTAAGTGGTCAGTTTAAAGGAGAACACATGCATGTGACCATACAAGTCAGTTTTCAATAAGTCAAACAATACTGGAACAATAACTCTGTAGTACCTAATGGGAAGTTTCGGTGGAAGTGTCCATTCCAGTGGAAGGGGAACTCCAAACACATTTCACTGCCACAACAACATCCATGGGGAACAATTAACAAATGCAATACTGTATAGTGGGCACTTACGAAGTCATTTGTGCCGACATCCACATGGCCTGCTGTTTTGTACTCAAGCTATGACAGTATTCCAACTGTTGCAGTTACTGTCCTCTCGATCATGCAGCATTTTTGCCGTGTCGTGTGCTACACTTGCATGCATGCAGGGGAAGAAATTTCCAGTAATCTAATGGTGGAGCCATAGAGAATAGTATTCAATTAGGCCAAATTAATGTGTGATTTAAAAGAAAAGAAATGATATCAGGATACATAATACATCAGTAATATTATATGTTTATCTCTAAACATGCATTGCTAGTCACAGTCTATTACTGTAGATGACACAGCGGCTTAGGGTAACTCTTTACAAAAAAAACACAAACACTCAATAATACACCATCTTCAATCAATAGTAATTTGACTATGTATTCAATTGTTACACTTTGTAATTAGGTGACGAAGTAATATGCTGTGGGATCACATTTCAATTTTGCTGACTGTACTCTCCACAAGCTCCTAGGTTACGCTGACAGCGATTTCCATATACTTCCCTGAAATGGTTGCGCAGTACATATACATAATTACCAAGCGGTTTAGTGAGGTTAACTAATTCTGTCGGTAGGGTAGTCTGGCGCGTAAATCACTGACGTTTTGTCCCAGATTACAAATTCGATCACAGTGGGAGTATTGTACCATTTTAACAGTCGTTAGCATGCATTCGATTGTAAGAAAAGATCATGGCTTCCCATCTTTTACTCCGTGCTGTTGTTTTGTGAGCAAAACTCAACTTTGTGGCAGAATCCACAGTGAATACGACAACACA
>CAUJGJ010000060.1:99700-102200 GCA_963170055.1 Halisarca cf. caerulea | reverse complement strand
CATGTGTATGAATACCATTATTTCAAGTTAAGAACATTCTGAATAATGCATATATATAGTCATTGGAATTGAACGATGGCATCTCATAGCATTGTATGCGTGCGCACTCATGTGTGCATGTACGTGTGTGTGTGTGTGTGTGTGTGTGTGTGTGTGTGTGTGTGCATTTGTGCGTACATACGTACATTCATGCATAAGTGCATACATGTATGCATGCGTGCATGCATGTATGCGCGTATGCATGCGTGCATGCATGTATGCATGTATTAACATGTTGCATGTCATGCAAATACTGGTTTGCATGCCAAATGATTTGGGACATTTGAAACCTGTTCAGGTGCTACACCATTGCATGGCCCTACTGTCATTGTTTGTGTGTGAGCCATGAAGATGCATGCAGTATGTTTTTACCAACCATCCAAGTACGTATATATATACATACCATGTCACTACCTAGATATGTACTTATGTTCATATGCATCATTAGTTAGGAGCTGCATATGTACCCTGGAGCCTGTCTTTAAAAGACACTTATAGGGACGATATACATACGTACATGAATGTAGCTGATGTCATCCTTTGTAGAGGGTTGTGTTGTATTGTTTGTGCCCTTACTTCAGAGAGAGTCCACCATCGGATGTTCCACTGTGCTGTTTTCATACGTATGTTTAGTGCGTAGTGAAATGTATGTATTCACTGTGTGTTTCACAAGCATTTCTCATGTTGAATTCTGTACAGTGACATTGTGTCCTACTATTGCTTGCAGATAGAAAGTCCTATTCCAGAGATTTTCTCCTAAAGACGAAGAACGCCATGTACTGTATGGACCCTCACAACTGTGGACCGCTTCTACATAGCCCGGACTACTTCGTAGCTTTGGCAGTCGATAAGGAGAAGGTACATACTGTATGTATGTATTTATGTACTTGTCTGCGTCTACGTGTGTGTTTATGTCTATGTATATACGTAGGTATTGGCGGATGTGTGTGTGATGTGTACGTACACGTGTGTGTGTGTGTGTGTGTGTGTGTGTGTGTGTGTGTGTGTGTGTGATGTGTACGTACATGTGTGTGTGTGTGTGTGTGTGTGTGTGTGTGTGTGTGTGTGTGTGTGTGTGTGATGTGTACGTACATGTGTGTGTGTGTGTGTGTGTGTGTGTGTGTGTGTGTGTGTGTGTGTGTGTGTGTGTGTGTGTGTGTGTGTGTATGCACTTATACATAATATGCATAAAATTATATGTATTCACGTCTGCATGCAATGTGTGTATATGTATGTATGTGTTCGATGCGTGCATATACGTACGTACGTATGTGCATGTGTGCACCCAATAAGACTATGTATGTATGCAAAACTGGATGGAATGGCAATTACAGTAGTAGAGAACCGTTGTTTGCCTGAGAGAGCTTTTTCAGCAGTAGTCTAGTGAGAAGGTTTGTTTGGGTTAGCATGTCATAGAGTGGTTCCTGTTGTTGTTCACTTGTCTTATTGTCCCATGTGCTTGCACTTACCTTGTTAGTAGCATGGGCTACCGTCATTCCAATGGCAAGTGCTGCACCCATTCACACTCCCACATCACCTCAGTTATTCCTTGCATTCCACAAACACTTTGCAGTTTCCAACACCACTGTGTAGTCAGCGTTAAAGCCATGTGTTATGTTACAGCTTGTCCCTGTGCGTTGCGTATGACAGCAGTTAGATGATATTCAGTTGATGTTCGGGGGCAACTGTTTGGTTGTTAAGGGAAGTCTCAACCTCGCCTACTTAGTTTGTGTATTGTTTGTTATTGTATTTGTCCAAATGTTGTGCATTTTATATTTTGATGGGTATTTCTCCATTTGTGCATGCACATGTATGTATGCACACACACACACACACACACACACACACACACACACACACACACACACACACACACACACACACACACACACACACACACACACACACACCACACCACACCACACCACACCACACAGGCTGTGGAGATTGTACATGAAGCAGGTCTGCCTTTACTCCAGCCAAGTGGAGTCTGGCACAAAGGAATGGCCTACTTTGATCCCACCCCAGTAGGCATGCTAAGAGTTGAAGATCTATCCGAAGAACAAATGGAGGTTTTTGATCTCCTATTAAACCTTAACTATCCCCAAGATGCCATATTGTCTGGACTCGCACATTGTGGCCCTGATTTTGATGCAGTGGTGGACTTTTGCATGAATCAATTTGCCAAAGACCTTGAGACTCCTCCCCCAGTAGAAGCACAAAAGTTCCTTGCTATAGACAACGATAGTGTGTTGAAATCCTTCTCTCCTGACAAACCAGTTGCACAACCAATACAACTGAACCGCTGTACAGCTGGTATAGACAAGAAGCAACAGCCTTCTCCTTCGGCCGAACATATACGAAAGGAATTTAATAAAAGAGTTAAGGGCAGTACTTTCAGTTCTTCATCCAAGCCAATGTACCTACAGCAATCGTCATCTCCTGGGAACCTGCAAACTCG
>CAUJGJ010000060.1:74700-94700 GCA_963170055.1 Halisarca cf. caerulea | reverse complement strand
GAATATCAGCACCTTATTTGGCTGTCAGGGAAGTTTTTTGAAGCAATCCTGTGTACGTGACTCCATAGGTCCTTCACTTACTACTCAACAACCACCGCAACTCATGCCATTGATGTTCAAGTGGCAGAAGGACGCATAATAATTATTATTATTATTGTAAACTTTCACAACTGCCTTTAAGTTAGTCTAGTTCATGTATTATACCTTACACCTAGCTTTTGTAGCCTAGTATGCTATGAAGTTAGAGTATCTATCAGTACTAGTGGCTTTAGTACTGAGTATTGAGTACCGTACGCTCGGAAATTTTCGCGGTGCTAAACTTTCGCGGTACTGCACGGCATCCGCGAAAAATTAAATCCGCGAAAATCCTATACGACCCTTTATGTTCCGCGCTATGTACAGGAGTCTTAGCAAAGAACAAAGAAGCAGGAGTGTCAAGCGTTTCCGTATATTATACCGTTCGTTTTCTCGTCCGTTATGTCGATCAAGTATTCTTTACCCCCATCAGACACTCCATATCTGACTAAAATCTGTAAGGCAGCTGGAGAAGATCAACTGCAACAATTTGCACTTGTATTGATAACCATTCCACGGACTAACAGTTTCGCTAACAAACAGAGCAGCCATTTTTCAGTGCATAATTTATATAGGATTACATATTGTTGAGCTAATATAAAAACCAACCTAAGATCCGCGAATGTGTTGCGTCCGCGAAAATTTCCGAGCACACGGTATGAGAATGAAAAGAAGAGACAATATGGTCAGCGTGTCAGAGACATTGAAAGAGGCGTATTCACCCCTCTAGTTTTCACCTCATCAGGAGGAATGGGCAAAGAATGCTCAGTATTCTACAAGAGGCTGGCATCCCTAATTGCCACCAAATCAAGGCAGAACTATTCCCACGTCATCAGATGGATTCGTTGCACCATCCAATTTGCACTGATCCGCATGGCAATCATGTGCATCCGTGGTAGCCGCTCATCTCGCCACCAAATTCCATCATCCGACTTCGATCCCTCTCAGATCCTACTTGCAAATGCCGAAGGCCAGATCAGCAGCAAGTAAAGGATCACTTGTTGACCGATTGACCATTCTTGTTGGTATTAGTGTCTATTCATTTTAATCAATCATATCCTACAATTATACTCTTTAGTACTTCATCTATATTCATATACCATATGTGCTTGTATCTATGGTATAGATGACGTCACAAAGCTAAGTTGGCTGACCTTCTCACCATGTAGCATAGACACACACCCTACATCAGAAAATTTTTCCTTTCCCTAGTAAAGGCTTTAAATTGGTGTACTTAGAGGACATGGGAAAGCTGATCGTCGTCTTCGGTTCGACTGGTAGACAAGGAGGATCGGTGGCTAGAGCTCTTCTTAAAAGAGGCTTCAAAGTCAGAGGAGTCACCAGAAATACGGAGAGCGAGAAAGCAAAGGATCTCGAGAAGATTGGAGTAGAATTAGCCAAAGGAGACTTGGATGACCCATCCAGCCTAGATGCAGTTGTCGCTGGTGCCTATGGAGTTTTCTTGGTTACCAATTTCTGGGAATTCATGAACAAGGAGAGGGAAGCCAAGCAGGGTAAAACGGGTGCCGACGCATGCAAGAAAGCTGGAGTGAAACATCTCGTTTACAGTGGCGTAGAAGTAGTGAAGGACATAACTGGAAAAGACTGCCCACATTTCGATGGGAAAGGAGAAGTTGAACGCTACATCGATCAGATCGGAGTCCCAAACACAAGTGTTCGGTATTCTTTCTACTACGAAAATTTTATCGGAAATTTCATGATTGACGATTCCAAGTTGCTCACCTTGTGCATGAAAGGCCCAATGGATGGGGTCTCAGTTGAAGATGGAGGTCCAGCTGTGGCAAGTGTCTTTGAACAGCCAGACGAATTCATTGGAAAGAAGATTGGTCTCAGTGGAGACAAGCTTACTCCCGAAGAATACATGTCCATTCTTGCCAAAGTGACTGGGAAGCCCTATCGATTTCAGTATGTTCCAGGGGAGGTGTATGAGAAGTTTCCATTCCCAGGTGCTGACGACCTCGCAGCCATGTTTGATTTCTATGAAAACCACAATCCTGATCGTGATGTTGCTCTAACTAGACGTCTCAACCCACAAGCTAGAGGTTTCGAAACCTGGGCCAAAGAGAACAAGGACATCATTTGAGCTGATTTACACATTGTCAGCCAACATTAGTGTAGTCAGATGTTTGTATCCATAACCGACATGTAGTGTATACCCGGCATCAATTTTTAGATTTTTGACTGTACAGTTATTAGTTACGACTATTATTATAAAATTAAATTGCTTAAGCTTCACAGCCAGAAAGAGGTACTGTACGAGCAAAATGGTTGAGGCTGATGGTCTGCTCTCATCTTGTGAGGCAGCCGAGAAATACCACAATTGTTACGGTAACAATCATGATATCTGTATTGGGGTGGGGCACTATTATAATAGTGATAAGTGTATAATGTCATCATGGTGGTCAAATTTTTGAGTGAAGTTGGTTTGAAGGATCATGTTGATTTGGTGGAGTTCAATAGAGACTAAGTATATATAGAATGATTGATTGATGTTAATTGGTTGAATGGAGTTCCATATAGCTTCACCACTATTAGAAGTGCAGGTGTGTTTTCAACCGATTTCTTTTGTATTAAGATGACTGTTAACATTGTTATGAATGATATATATTGCATGATGGTAATCAGTGCAGCCATTACCACTATCTCATCTGTATAGCAGAATGTCTTACCCAATGCAGGGCAGGGGAACCATGCACTAGGGGTGGAATTCGAAGGGCCATGGCCGTACCACTTTTCTTACCAAACCTCAAAAATAAATGGTCAATTAGAGGCTGCTATATCATATGATTATTAATTTAATGGCTACATATTGTGGCCATAAATCAGGTTGAGATGCCCCACCAGCTTCCTCCGGGCCTGCTCAAATGTAAATAATGACAGTGCATGGCATTGTAGCAGTAAAATCTCACTAATTAGAACCTTGATTTTCCTGTATAAAAGTCCTTATCACTGCATAATCCATAAATTCTAATTAATATCCAATTAACCACATATGTACTCCATGCATTTGGAATGACTCATTCATCAGCATTTAAATTAAGCCAGCCATTCTAATTATCACGATTCCAATCAATATTATCATGCAAGATTTTACTGAATAACCTATCTCATTCAGTCTTTAGGGTAAAACCATAGACACTCTATATACGACATATATATAGAGTGTCTATGATAAAACGGGCTATAATTCAGGATGATGGAGCAAAATCAGTGTCAACCACAAGGTACACACATTAAAGTCCTTAAAGGTTGCGTAGGTTAGAGTATCTATGGTATAAGCATAGTATCCATGGTACAGTTACTGTGCTATATATCATTATGGGTTTTCGGTATACCCGTTATGGCCGGTGCTATGTTCTAATATCTTCGTGTAAAACTCAAATTAAAATGGCCGAAGGGGGAGCATCGAAGTTAAAAGCCGTCATCATCGGAGGAACGGGCGCTACAGGGAAGAACATTATTGGTTACCTCCTCAAACACAAGGATAAAGTGGAAAAGGTCACCGTCTTGGGGAGAAGAAAGTTTGAAGTGAGTATGCGTACCGCTGTAGTTCGACAGTCATGTCACTGACTGTATGTTATTCCTTGATTTTGGGTAGATCTTCGTCTACTAGGTACATTTGTTAGAGTTTCGTCTGCATGTTGTCAGCTTTAGCTAGCTACTCCCCAAAGTTATGCACATGCGAATAGGTTTAGCTTTTATGTTATCGTTTTCGGCAAATTATGTACCGATTAGTATTGCCACGATACTCGCGATATATCGTGTATCGCGATATTTCTGCAGACGATACGATGCATTGAGCATTTTTTTTATGTCATGATACTGGTACCTATCTCTGGTAGGCTGTCCTGAGGAGGCTGCAATACTGGTTGGTAGTCTGGCGTAGCCGACCCTTTCCGCCATATTAAATAGGCGGGAGAAAGGGTCTGGGGCATTTGTAGGCAGTTAGCGTGAAATGTCGGGAGTTTTGCCCGACATCGTGAATATGTTTAAAATTCATATGAATATCATTAAAAGTGAATGAATCTCATTAGTAAGCCTCGAGGTGCTTTGGCCATAGATAATACAAACGTACCAAATGTTCAAGCTTGCCAAATCGGTGGATCGGTGGAGAGTTTACCATGTAAGGACCTCCCAATAACTTTCAGATCAGGTAGAGAGAACGGACCCGCGGCCATTTCCACTTTTTAACCTTGTAAGCCGAGTATCTATCTTCTGACTCGCTCGTGTGCACTCTCGTCGCTTGAGCGTTCATCAATTTGAGTATTTATCCCCTAGCCAACCCCTAAACTTAACGCCTCGACTGGTGCGTTCTCTTTCCGATGAGAAGGTTCGATCCTCGATCACTACATGCATGTGGACAACTCCGCCATGATGTAAGTTTTTCCAGAGCTCTGTCGGCAGACACACAAACTCTTCCTTGTTGTCAAGGATTCGAATAATAGAAGTAAGTTGCAAAGTCTTACAAAGGTTCGAAGAACAATCGTTGGTTCAGTCTATATAATTCAGTTTACTTGCGACGGCCATGATAATGGTAATGATATTCACATTATGTTGACTCCGCCTCTTTTGCACAAACTCCGTATAGGAAATGCCCCAGACCCTTTCTCGCCTTCCCGGTGACGTCAGTCACGGCGAGCATGGGTCTGGCTACGTCAGACTAACTGGTTGGTGCTTTCCGGGTGCTTTGACCTTTGGCACAGCATTGTGGTTTCATAGTCTCTACACCTCACACCCACAGTCAATCAATCAATCAATCAATTGATTGAATGAGTTGTTTGGGCATAGCAACAAGGCACAGAATGCTTAGCCTAAATTAGTGTTACCATTGCCAGTTAGTATTTGAACACCACAGTGACTGTAGGTGTCATGCACTGGAAGGTCTCTTACGAGAAATGTATTTGCACATGAACAAGTGATCAGCTAATATTTCTTTCTGATAACTCTGACTCTACCTACTTTGCAATATGCTGATATCATGATGTATCGTGATACATGTCTAGATAACAAAGTATTATCGTGATACACTTTTAGCAGTATCGTGCCAACACTAGTACCGATAGATAGTAATGAATTTAATTTCCAATAGGAGATGCCCCATGAGATTACTCTGGTCTTCCTGGGGGTATACATAGAACAGAATAATGATGGAATAGTCATTAAGGTTGAGTGCCCTAATTCTGAACACTCAGTCCCTAATTCTGACCACTGTATCTCCTAGCCCACACAGAAAGATCTAGGATTTATTTTTCGCCAGGTGTTATCCCCAGTTACAATCTCTCAGCTGCATTATGGACGCCATAGATATGTGTAGGATCGCTTCTGTCTAAACCATGTGGTTTGGAGTGTCTGGCTCCATATCAAATAATGGCTTAGTTAATTCAGTGGAAGTAACTATTAACATAAAATTGGTTAACATGAAAGCGTGAATGGCCCCTGGAATGCTCCTAGTATTCCTATTTGTTCTGATTAAACATGAAATTTTGATAAAATAAGCATTTTTCAACAGTCCCTTGAGTTTTGTGTTAAGAGGGTAACACTATCTGTAGCTAATTATTGCAGTACATAGTCTAAGACTATATGCTACCCTAACTTGTCCACTGGTAAGTGTCTATGCATGTGTGTGGACTCAGTGTACAGTGAAAATTGCTTAGTACTGTACATACATGCCTGGAAGGGAACACAAAGAGGTACTTACTATCAGGGTTGTTTTGTATACATGAGGTATACACAAGGACAGAATGAGGAGTACTTACTATCAGGGTTGGTTTTGAATTATGTACATGAGGTATACACAGGGACAGAATGAGGAGTACTTACTATCAGGGTTGGTTTTAAATTATGTACATGAGGTATACATAGGGACAGAATGAGGAGTACTCACTATCAGGGTTGGTTTTAAATTATGTACATGCATTGAGGTATACACAGGGACAGAATGAGGAGTACGTACTCTAAGGAGGATGCACTAAACCAGGTGCTTACATACTAAGCAAGTTCCACTGTACTTTCCTAGATCATTCAACTGTAGCAGTAACATATATTTTTCTTAAAGTTTGCATCTGCCAGCTGAGCTTGTTTGTTAACTTGGTGCCATGTGCAGGCAGTTTTATACTTTTCAAAGAGCTAGGAACTTTAATTTTTGTCACACAACCAAAAGAATCATAATATTTATGATTGTGACAAGGTACAGAGTGTCAGATTTCTGTGCAAAGGAGCTAGAATGTCCTGCTAGGGATGTTCAGAACATGCATGACGTAACTTAAAATCATAAACTTTGTGACTTTGTGCTGTTCTCAATAATATTGTATTCATTATACAGTAGAATCTTGTTAGGACAAACTTTAGGAGGACCCAGACGATTGGTTCTCCTATAATTCTTATCAGAATACTACACTATGTTACAGTACTACAGCAAAGTAATTAAACCCAGCTCAGGAAATAGTCTGTACTGAACTGTTATACAGAACTTTGTCTTAAGAGTGTTCTTCTTATTGAGGTTCTACTGTACTTGCTCGTATATGTAGCTCCCACTTCCTGTGTGTATGTGCTTGCTACAATGTAGTTTTCAGAGGAGCTGAGTAAGAGATATGGAACTTCTGCTGCAGTTGAAGAGGAGAGTGGTCGACTAGTGCAGCATGTGGAAGACCTCGCCACTGTGTCCGATGATACCTTGAAGAGCCTCTGTTCTGGAAGCAATGCCTTCTTCTCATGTATTGGCGCATCTGCCAGTATTTCTTCTCGTGAATATTTCCGTATTGAGTGTGAAATTCCGGATAGAGTTGCACGCATGGCTGCTGCCTCTGGTGTCAGGCATGCTGGTCTGCTGACTTCGCAGGGATCTAACTCAACAAGCTGGCTCTCAATGCTGCGTACAAAGGCAGAAGTTGAAGAAAGATTCAAGAAAGCTGGATTCGGCTCTGTGTCCGTCTTTAGACCAGGCTGGCTGGAGAGAGGAGCCGACAGTAGGTTTTCTGAGAAAGTTGCAAAAATATTTTTCAAGGCAATGAAAGTTGAAGACTTGGCGAAAGCAATGGTTCAAGATGCGTTCACAAAAGTACTTGATAAGACAGAGAGTCAATCTGAAGCCACACAATCAGCTACATTTGAAGTTGAAGACATTAAGAAAATATTTGGCAGTTCTGAGCTTTGAGATATAGTCCGCCACAAAAGTAGTAGTTATTTGCACAACAAGTAATACTATTTCCATTTTGTGGTCGCATTGTTTTGAACTGAGAATTGTTACAGTAGTAAATTGACCCTGTCTTTCTTGTAGTACGTAAGTTGGCAGTGTATCAATTTGTGTCTGTGTTTTTATGCAGAAGATCTGTATTTCTGTATATATATGAGGGAGAAAAACCCATTATTTCCAAGATATCAGTATTATACAAAAATGATCAAATTAAAATTCCGAAACATGCATGCGACAATAGCAGTTGTCTGAGAACATGGTATACATTGTTGCAGCAGTTGTTGGTGATCTTGTGCTAGCTGCTGATTGCTATATAAATATGAAATAAACTTGAGGAGTACATAGGTTATAAGGAAAAATCAAAAATTATGTATTAAGCCAGACTAGGATTTTGCATGACCAGATAGGTACGCGAGTTCAAAATGGCTGAAGGTGGAAGCGCGATGTTAAAGGCTCTCGTTATTGGGGGAACCGGCGCCACAGGAAAGCATGTCGTAGGCTATCTCCTCAAGAACAAAGATAAAGTAAATAAAGTCACGGTTTTGGGGAGAAGAAAGCTAGAGGTGAGTAGACGAGATATTCCTTCCCTCTCGGTCTCGTCATCCTATAGCTATATAATATTTGCTGCCGGTAGAATTCCTAGGCCTCCTATAGCCTCACCCAACCCCCTCAATCTATAAGTAAACCAAATTTCGAAAATTTTGGGCCGGTATAAACCAGAATTTCTTACCAATCATTTTCTTTAGTTAATTCGAATTCGAGCATACGTAGAGCCATAGATACTTAGTATCTATTAATTATGTTCGCTACCTTGAGCATAGACCACAGAAGAGCTGAGCCCACTATTTGGAACACCGTAACTGAACCCCCTGTCGATCAACCGTACCGAACTAGTCACGGCATCGAATGATACCCATGACTGGCGGTCGGTTGGGACGTTAAAGGGCACGCCCCCCTCACCACGTGGTTTGGGGAAGCCATGCTTCTTCAACACCCAACCTTATCACACCAGAATTACTGGTGGAGAATGACGCTGACCGATCGGGACAGCTATCTTGACGACCTATGTGAAAATAAAAGGAAAAAACATACGCCCAACACCCGTCCAGCCCTATTATAACCGCTTCGGCGCGTCCCCTAAACTAGCGCAGCCCGACCTAACCTCTATCTAAGCGGATCCACCCACGATTACGACTTACTAGACTAATCTTACCCCGCTACTACAAATCCCCTCCCAATCCCACCTATATAACGTTCCACTATCTAATGGTCCCCCGAACGGCGCACTTATCCAACCTATCCCAATACTAAGGTGTGCTGCTAAGGCAGCCCCAAACTGTAGAGAACAAACTAGGAGGGAAATGGGAGGGCGGGATCAAAAGAAGAGCGTCAGCAGAGCTTCCACTAGGCTATGGGTTCTGTTTACAGAATAGCTACCTTCGTTGTCGCAGCAACCTAGTTACCCCCCTCATTGGACTGCATCCCCCTTTTCTAGCTTGCATTGGTCGCGAAACTCTCTAATGCAATTCGAATAACGCCCCTCATACCCGCTTCGACCGCGCCATTTTCCTCGCACCGACGCTTCCACCCAAAGCGTGAAGCCCGTACGCTCCCTAATTAACTCCGATTACCTCCGTAATCTCCATTTAATTATGTTCACTACCTTGAGCATAGACCACAGAAGAGCTGAGCCCACTATTTGGAACACCGTAACTGAACCCCCTGTCGATCAACCGTACCGAACTAGTCACGGCATCGAATGATACCCATGACTGGCGGTCGGTTGGGACGTTAAAGGGCACGCCCCCCTCACCACGTGGTTTGGGGAAGCCATGCTTCTTCCACAAATGACAGCCGCAGCTGGAATACCCCAAACCACGAGCACGCCGAGCAACGACCTTGCCGCCGAACACTGGTGACCCATTGTGAAGTGAGTCCTACTTGTATTGCCGTCCCCGTTACCGCATCTCATATCACAAGCAAAGCAGTTCAGCCTCTGCACCCGAGTAAAATCACAACCATACCTATCCTATGAAGCTAAGTAAGCAAAACACAATATATACGAAGATCGAAACGGATAAGCTTCACCCCCTGTTTGAAATAATAATAACCAGAACAACATTCAGTACACCAATTAGAACTAAACCGTTAATTGAGCTCTAAAGTAGAATACAAATCACTAAACAATAACAAGTATAAAGGTATAAAGGGAGTTAACTATCCACCAAGCGTGCAGCAAATGCCACTAACTGATCTTGAGGTGTCTTGATGTACGACTGATAAGCCGAGCTGTCCCAACGGCCTAAAAGCTTAATACAGCTCTCGGGAATTCCGACCTGAGCTGCTGTAGTAGCTGCTCCAATGCGGAAACTATGACCTGAATACTTGACACTGTCAATGCCCTGAGACCCCAATGCATTGCGAACCAGCTGTACAAACAAGGATCTCCGCAAAGGTTGTTTGTTCTCGAGGCAGAACAAGGGGCCTGGTGCAAAACCACGATAATTGAGATAAGCCAGTAAAGATTCCACTGGACAGAGGTCCTTGGATGTTTTTGGCAGGTAGATAGTGACCCCCACCCGGAAAGGATCCGTCTTTGAGGCCTTTATCCGAACACTAGCAACCTTGGGTGAAGACCGGTTATCGAATGACACGTCCGCTAAAGTCAAATGAATGTCAGAGTTGAATGCCACTCCATCAGGTACCACAAATTCACCACATCGTAAGAAACCAAAAAAACCAACATTGCATGCGGCCCAGAGCATAACATTCTGATAACTAGAGGGGTTCGATTTAAGGGCAGTTTTCAACTTTCTCAAAATCCGGTCTGTAATAGGCAGTCTGGGTCGATTGACAACCCCATTCACCCGCTTGATGCCCTGCACAAGCAAGTGCACACGGGGAGAACTTCCGATAAAAGCTAACCCCCGCAATACATGAATATGACGAATTGAAGCTAAATATACTTTGATAGTTTGATGTGAGAGCTTATCTTGTCCTAAAGATGCTACAAAATGAAGAAGCACCCTCTCTGACGTAGGGTAAGGGGTCAATTGCAATCGCTGGCAAAACTCCTCGAAGCGCCTTCTACCCACTGCATAAGCTCGGGCTGTTGAGGGCGCAATTCCTGCTGCCAAGAACTGGTGAAGAGAGTCCTCCACCTGTTGGAGAGCCAGTCCGGCCTCTCCATCACCACTAATTTCCACAAAGGAGCAGGAATTGGCGTGGGCTCTTTGTCTGCTGTAGGCACCTGAAGAAAAAATTGATGGCAGTTATCGCGAGAAATAGCATCGGCCGGGCCATTCTCCTTGCCCGGTACATGCTTCAACCTTAGAGAAAACCCAAAATATGATACCACAAAAAACAGTGTGCGAAGCAGGTGCATCACCATCCCCGAGCTCTCCCTCGCTGTACCGCTATTTACGGCACAAACTACAGACAAGTTGTCACATTCTCCAAGCACCACCTGTCCTCGCCACACATCACCCCAAATAGCACAGGCGCAAACCACCGGGCATAACTCTTTGACCATGATCGAAGTATCCTCCCAACCAATGGGCCATGCACCCTGTATCCAATGATTACCCCAAAGAGCACCACAGCCCCAGCCTCCGGAAGCATCTGATGAAAATACCACTGATGGAACTGCAGCGCCAACCAAAGCCATTAGCGAGCGGCCATTCCAATGGGACATGAAGCTTTGCCACCAAGCTAAATCCGATCGAAAACCCTGATTTAGCCGAATATGAAAATGACCCTTGCGGGCAACACTCAGTAAATCATACATCCTTCGAAGAAAGACTCTGCCTTGGGGAAGCACCGTGCAAGCATGATTCAACTTCCCTAAAAGATGCTCCAGCTCCTTTCTGACACAAGACTTCTTAGAGACCCACGACCCCAATAAAAGGACCAGTTGGTCCAACTTCTCTTTCGGTAAGCGGATCTCCATTGTCTCTGAATCCAACTCAAACCCCAAAAATTGCAAAACTGTAACGGGCCCCGCTATCTTCTCCATGGCCAAAGGAACACCCAACATTTGGCAGCAATCCTTCAATGAATCCAATGCAGACTGACACTCCTTGGACTCAGGACTGCCCAGGACAAGAAAATCATCCAAATAATGAAGGATGAACTTTACACCCTTGGTACGTACAATCCACTCCAAGCCATCCGCATAAGCATTAAACAAAACTGGAGCAGAAGATAAGCCAAAAGGAAGCTGGGTGTCAATGTACACCTTCTTATCAAAAGACATTCCCAACAGATAACGATCTTTAGGATGAACCGGGATAATTCGGTAGGCACTAGCAATGTCAATTTTGGCCATCAATGTCCCGGGGCCAAGATGCAACAGCATTTTAGCAGCATCCAAGACTGATGCATATCTCATGGCCGTGAGAGATTTGTCGATGCCCCCATTGACACTACCACCATCTGGAAAAGAAAGGTCCACTATGAGGCGCCATCTACCAGGCTTGCCAGACTTTGGTATAACGCCAAAACGGTTGATGACCACCTCACCGCATTCACCTGGGGACCAAGGGCCGGAAATGGACCCTCGAGTTTGCTCCTTCTTCAAGTAATCACGCACTACTGATGCATTCTCTGATGCAGATGGCAAATTGCGACCTGCAGAACGAACCGGGCGCCCATCAAAACCGAGACGTACACCCAAAATCATGCCGTCGAGAAGCAACTTCACCCACTGACGATGAGGGTGGCCTGCCAGAGCAGCCTCCCATGCCTTAGCTTTAAGAGGAGATGATACCCGCTGGGCCTCTGGAGGTAAAGAAACCACCTTGCCCGGCACTGAGTCTGCAACCGCGTGAATATCCACGAACTGCTTGGCTAGCCTCTGGGATGCAGCCCATCCTTGAGAAATAGGTACACCTAAGGTCGAGATCAGGAAACACCCCTAAATAGCAAATCCCACTATAATATTAAAAACCAACTCTGCTAGACCTAGACTTGTTGGTCAACCGAGAACTGATTGAAAACGATATGGAATCAATTACACATACTAAATAGTGGAATATTAAAAGATTACAGCTAAAACACGTAAATACCTAAAATCAAATACAAGAACCAGATACTAAAAGTCTACAATTTAAGATCTAAATAAGAATTATACAAGTATATATAGTCCCAGACCATAGCATACATGTAAGTGTCTCACAAGCCTGAGTTAACAGCAAATTTTTACATCCTTCTACCATAACGGATGAAGGGAGACCTAATTGGCCCCGGTGGATGACCGGAAGGACCCATGAAGGGTGGTGGAAGCTGCCCCTCCTCCTGCCTAGCACGGCCACAATATGGTGCCTTATGCCCAGAGCGGCCACAAAAGGAACAGACATGAGGGAAAGGGCAGTACATCTTATCACACCTACGCAAGTTCCAATTATCGCAAGCTTGAGCTGGACGCCGGGGAGGAGTGTTTGCTTTATACTCCTGCGTAGAACGAGCTCCAATGGCCAACGCCCACAAATCATGGTCTAACTTTCCCCAGTCTCCCTCAGGAGAAGCAGCCATCTTCTGGCGGAAAGACCGATCGTAGGTCCACCACGCACGTCCAGGATAATCACGCACCAGACGCATGATTGACGCCTGATACGCGACCAGACTTGAAGCCAAAGATGGTTTGTAGTGAACCATGACCGCCACAAAACAAGAAAAGACCAGCATCCACTCGGTAGGCTTCTCAATAGGAGGGGGTTTCTTAGCATGTTTGCTCGACTGCTGGGACTTTAAAAACATTTCCCCCAATATACTCCGGAAGCAGCTCCCCCAGATCTATAAATTCTCCCCGAGTAATCCGGGACACCAAAGTAGCAGGTATAGCGGGCAAGCCAGCTCCTGGAACAAAACCAGATTCTGCTTTTTCAACCGGAGTTGAAGCTGGAGTAGAAGGGGACGACGATAATGGTTCTGGCTCTTTACCAGAAAGAGTCCCATGTTCCTGACCAGAGTGGGCAGAGCCCGCATTGTGACCTAACAGAAAATACAATCATACAAGCCAACGTGAACGCCGAACTACATACGACCTCGTGACCACAACGAAGCCAAAATACAGAGTCTATAGAGAATATTCTGTAAGACACAGAGATATCCAGTAACCGATATATCATGCAAAGGGGAAATCCTCAAAAGGACATCTTCCAAATGACCCTACCCATGATAATGAGCATAGAGGACCCTATAGCGGGTCATGCTAAAAGTCATAGTCTAAGAGAGAGAGAGAGGAGAGCCACTAGAGGACATCTCCAAATGCTGGTACCCACAGCCGAGAGCCTGGAGAAACACAAGAGGTTGTCTCCGAATAAAACTGAACCCCCATCATAGTATAGAAGAGAGCCCTAACAGAACAGCTCCCCGAAAATCATATCCGAAACGAGAAGTGAAAGGAAAACGTGATACAACGACACCACCTGAGCCTCTAGCAATCAAAGAAAACTTACAAACAGCTCCACAGTAGCACAAATACCCCTAAGAACCAGCGACTATAACGGAACAAATACAAGAAAGGACAACC
Organism: Halisarca cf. caerulea; assembly: GCA_963170055.1. Taxonomy (NCBI): domain Eukaryota; kingdom Metazoa; phylum Porifera; class Demospongiae; order Chondrillida; family Halisarcidae; genus Halisarca; species Halisarca cf. caerulea. Next base: position 80,880 of record CAUJGJ010000060.1, on the reverse strand, counting down.
AGAAACTTACCCACCCACCTACAGCACACAACAAATGAACTAATATGCACACAACTAAGACCTTGCTAAAGGGTGACTCCAAAAGAATTCGTAAACTGGGAAGCCACAAGTACCATACCTCCCACGCAAAAGGTAACCAAACCATTTGTTGCAACCACAAACATAAAAACAATCCTGCCGCATCACAAGTAACGAACAAAAACAAATATTCCGAAAAGAAAACACTCCGACAAATTAAAGCTAGCCAAGGCCATACCCTGCCACAATAAACTACCGAAATTAAAGACAAAAACATAAGAACACAACCGCTACAACGACAAAACAAAATAAAAACTCACCCGAGCCTCCAGACCCACTATTGGAGTCGTGACTCGGACCGTTGGAGGAGGGCTGAACCTGAGACGACACCAGGGTATCCAGCAACCTCTCTTGCTGTCTCTGGATCGATGACACGGCGGCCGACAAGTCGGCGACAGTCTGGGACAAGGAAGAAACTGTAACCGTATCTTCAGACATCATCAAAAGAAGAGCGTCAGCAGAGCTTCCACTAGGCTATGGGTTCTGTTTACAGAATAGCTACCTTCGTTGTCGCAGCAACCTAGTTACCCCCCTCATTGGACTGCATCCCCCTTTTCTAGCTTGCATTGGTCGCGAAACTCTCTAATGCAATTCGAATAACGCCCCTCATACCCGCTTCGACCGCGCCATTTTCCTCGCACCGACGCTTCCACCCAAAGCGTGAAGCCCGTACGCTCCCTAATTAACTCCGATTACCTCCGTAATCTCCATTGATTCGAGTAAATACTTTATACATGTGTACGTGTACTTGGTTTTTCAGTATCTATGGTTAATCATAGATACTGAATCTATGGTCTATTTAGTCATAGGTACTCAAACTTGTGTGTGTGTGTGTGTGTGTGTGTGTGTCGCGCGCAGTGTTGGAAATAAGGAGCAAATGGTGGATGGACAAATGTCCTAGTATTATCATTTCGGGTTGGATAATTTCAGCTTTGCTTGGACATTTTTATGACTTAGTAACATCACTGTGTGTTAGTCTGGCCTGCCATGACTGTCCCATGCACGTACGCCCCGGTGTGTACATGGGACGTTCGTAGCAGGCCAGACTACACTGTATGTGTACCAAATCATCATTTAGATAGTGCTCAGCCAAATGTCTGCCAAAAAAATGCCAAAATTGTCAGACAATGTCTGAATGCTGAGCATTATTTCTAACACTGTGTGTGTTAGTGTGTCTATGTGTGTGTGTGTGTGTGTGTGTGTGTGTGTGTGTGCATAGACCCTTGCCCTATGGTGAGACATACGCATACCACATGTGTGAGTGTACATGCATGCACATATATTATGTTCATTCATGCCCAATATGTGAGTCTGCATGCATGTGTGACAGTCATGTGCCCATTTGCATTCATACCTCTACTAGTGTTCTGCAAATTTCTTAGTTTACAGATGAGCTCAAGGAGATATATGGAACTTCTACTGTATCCGAAGAGGAGAGTGGTCGACTGGTACAGCACGTGGAAGACCTCGACGCTGTGTCAGACGACACCATAAAGAACCTCAGCACTGGATGTGATGTGTTCTTCAACTGTCTTGGGTCTACCAGAGCTCAGGCTGGCTCTGCGCAAGCCTTCTTTCACATCGATTGCGAAATTCCAGAAAGGATTGCAAAAATTGCCAAATCTGTTGATGTGAAACATGCGAGTGTGTTAACGTCTTGGGGAGCCAATCAAAACAGCTGGTTTCTCTATGGTCGTACTAAAGGGGAGATCGAAGACAGAACAAAGAAATTGGGATTTGACTATGTCAGCATTTTCCAGCCTGGTCTGCTAGACCGAGGAGCTGGTTCTGCGCGTTTTGGTGAAAAGGTGTTCAAACTCTTTATGCGCTCAATGGCAGTGGATGATCTGGCAAAAGCAATGGTTCAGGATGCCATAAACATCCACACTACTCCGAGAGAGGGGGCCACCACCTCTCAAGCTAGTGTCCTGAAGAATGCTGACATCTGGAGAGTTAGTAGAGGGTCTAGCCTCTGAGTACCAAATATACTGCTTCTAAATGGACCGTATTTCTATGTGTGCTACGCATACATGTAGCTGCAATACTACTATAATAAGTAGTGATCATTCTTTCATTTGGTTCCTATTGTGTAGTTGTGCTGAGTACAGAAAATGTGTGTAGTGAGATTTTTGTTTTTCTGTTATCTACATTATACAGTGAACTCTCGTTAATCCGCCACATTTCGTTTTGAAGAATATTGGTGGATTGATGAGTTTGGCGGATTATCCAAATCAATTTGCAGTACTTTGTCATAATTCATGCACGAAATTGATGGCGGATAGAAGGGTCTGGCGGATTAACGAGAAATCACTGTATTGCATATGATATGTATATTGTGCTTCATTCACACTGATATAGAATTGCTGAATGTGTGTACTTGTGCTTATGTATGTGGCATGTGTAGCTAACTGGACGTACGGGGCATGCACACGTGATGCTTTGTGAATACATGTGTGCATTTGTGTCTTAAGTATGCGTCTTATACTTTTGTGTGGTGCATACGTGTGTGTGTTTGTGTGTGTGTGTGTGTGTGTGTGTGTGTGTGTGTGTGTGTGTGTGTGTGTGTGTGTTGTATGAGGATTATACTTCATTAATCACTTTAATGTTATTGTGATTTAGCTGTGTGGTGGAGGGGCACATATTGTGATCTAGCTGTGTATGTGGTGGAGTGGTACATATTTTTTGATCTATATAATTATATGGTATATAGCACTGCGTACAATTTAAATGGTGTATGGATCTGGATATTGAGCTAGCTAGTGTCACATATTCTGATCTATATAGCTGCATGCATGTGGTGGATTTGGAATGGTACTATTATCAAACATATGCATGCAGTCCTAGTCTTGTTTGATGCAGTGCATGCATGGACGGCCACATGCAGCATAATATATATTAATAAACTATATTAGATCGCGATTATATGCGCAAATCAATATTATATAGTCAAACTTGGTTATAATTAGAAATTCATTCGATCACTGCATGCATCAACCTCTATACAACACACAATCATGGCAATAATATAAAGGATTCAATATGGTCTTAAATTTGGTACTAAATTTCCTGCATGCATGCATGCATGCATGGTTACGTTACATACATACATACAACAATTTAACTAAATTTGCATGGTTATATATATATAATATATCAGCACATGCAGTGTATATGCATGCAGCACTAGCTACGTATACATATATATATATAAGGGTACATGTCAAGTTTAATTGATAGTACGTATACGGCATACATACAAGGTTGGTGTAGTTGCATATACGTATATATACATGCAATTATATCATATGCATGTATGCATGTAGCTGGACATTGTACGTACCCACACGAGTGCATATGCATGCATGCAATGTCAACTGACATGCAGGAATTCTTGTGAAGAATTTAACAATCATAAATTTCATGTCAATGGACTTTATAATAATTATTTTCATCAAGAATCAAAACAGACATGCATACATTACATGCAACAATCAATGAGGTCCGGAATTTTAAACCAAGCAATACATATTTACATGCCCATGTAGTCCAACTGAGGAGGGGTCACCCTATCTTGCAACAACAGTACCTCTTCTCCTTGGGTCCAAGGAAGCTGAGCAGTGACCCACAGACAACAAGCGTGTACACGATGGCAACAGCCGTGTTGAGAACCAGGATCTCCCCAAAACGCTTGAAAGGGTGTATTTCAGCAGCCAGTAGAGGCAGGGTTGCTACTAGGGTGGTAGCAGCCGAACTGAGAACAGAACTGCTTATGTGAGTGATTGCACTCAATGCCTTCCTCTTGCGCAAAGATCCTTTAGCCTGTGCAAAGGGTTAGAAGGATATCAGGCATGCAGGTACATGAGGCAGGAATGTGTAGCAGTGTGATTCACACAGGGGCACTATTAACATACACCAACACATAGAACCCTACCATAGAGATGCACAAAAAAAAGGAATGATATATACACGTGTATAAAAGTTATATCGTACACATTTAAAGCAGGATATACACCTGTTGTTGGATAATTTAACACATGTGCATATACACATGCAGAGCACAAACACTAGCACACACATGCATACATGCATGCACACACATATGAACATACACATACACACACGTACACACACATACACACACACACACACACACACACACACACACACACACACGTACACACACACACTGTTCCTCACCCCAAAGCTGTCCACTGTCTGTAGCTGTTCCCCATTGGTTGAGAAGTAACACTGAGCCAGATGTATGCAGTAGTCGAGGGAATTCCCCACCAGCACAGCCAAACACACAGCCTCGACAGCACCAATGTTCCACTGAAAGATTTTGAAGAACAACAAAACAGTAAAGAAGATTCCGACAATGGTGACCGAAATAGACACCAAAATGCGCCAGTTTCCAAACAGCACGATCAGAGTTGCCAGACACACTCCTACAGAAAGTGCAATTCCAATAGCTGCTCCCTCTACCGCTGCAACCTCCAGGTTCAGTAGTACCCAGTAGCTACTGGTGTGGAAGGCACCTTCAAGTATAGCAGAAGAATTACCGTACACCTCAGGGGACCTCTTCAAGTCGTCCAACTCCTGTTTGAGAAACTTGTTCCACCGTTCATAGTGCTCTTTGTTGTTGATGTTAAATCCATTGGGATTGACAATCTGTGGGGACAATAACAATGCAGTCACCACACGTATGTAGATAACCCACAACATGAGGTACAGAAGAATTTGGTACGTGGGTATGTACCATCAAGGGCAAACTAAACACGTTCCTCTCCATCAGAAGTAATCTCTATCAAAAGTACTTGCTATTAGTGTTTTTAGTATGCACTGTACATAAGATAGGGAGAGAAAGGAACACTCACTACTCAGGAGCATGAACTATGTACCGCAGGTACGTACATTCTAACCAGCCTGGAACGAGACACAAAATTAGCACATTAGTATATACTGCTCATCATAGATAACTCCTATCAGGACTGGTTAGCACTCAGGACAGATAACTCCTATCAGGACTGGTTAGCACTCAGGACAGATAACTCCTATCAGGACTGGTTAGCACTCAGGATACAGTACATAACGAATACAAAAATGCATTACAACTCCACCCACTGCAAAATGGTGTAGACAATTTAATAAGCCAGGTGTCTGGCTAATGTAGACCATCATCATGTACATACGTATGTACATACACAGTATACAAACTCACTGATCTGAAGGCCATAACTACAGACTTGACCGAAAATGAGTTGCTGTTGGCAGCCTCCACGTATATCAGTGGATCTACTGTGAGGGCTGTACTGGAGGAGGTTTGGGACAGAAACGCACATTCCTGATAGTTGGCGAGGTAGGACGCAAAGCTAGCGGGGAAGCATTTTGCCCCATTTGGCTGCACTAGCCCATTGGCTGGGTTGCTAATGTTCCGGCAGATACGACACATTGCCCTGACTAACTTGTCGTAGATAAACAGGTGGCCACGACTGTACCGCAATGACTGGGAGAATCCTTTGTTGTATACAACTGTTCCCTGTGCAAGGAAGAGAGGGTTAGGTGATAAGATGGTGAAGGTTAGGACTGCCATTTACAAAGACTTTTTATTACAAATGCATCAGTTTCTGACTTCATAGTATAAACAGTAAATAGTGTCACCAGTACTGCGGAAGTATGACACTGAACGTGTGTGTGTGTGTGTGTGTGTGTGTGTGTGTGTGTGTGTGTGTATGTGTGTGTGTGTGTGTGTGTGTGTGTGTGTGTGTGTGTGTGCGTGTGTGTGTGTGAGCATGTGTGTGTGTGTGTGCATGTGTGTGCACATGAACTGTTACACAAGTTTCACATCTGTAATCAAAGCCAGCCACACTGTCTAAATGACCATTATTCTTGGTTTGAAATTTACCAGTATACATATGTAAATATGTACATACGTACATGTGCGTACATAATGTAAATCTGACTGAGCCCATTGGTAGCAAGACAGCAGGAACAGAAGGGCTCACAGGAATGGCGTACGTACGTATGTTCTACTCAAATAAAGGACCTGGGCTCCATATGAAAGAACTTCAACACAGCCTCTACACAAGGCAGGTGTGGAGGTGG
>CAUJGJ010000060.1:27200-69700 GCA_963170055.1 Halisarca cf. caerulea | reverse complement strand
ATTGGCAATCTCTTTTTACAGGGAGAATCAGATATCTAATTTAATAAAGACCATTATGAGACAATAAAGGTTTCCAGAGTACACAAGTCGATCTGCTAATATCCAGGTGCGTGTGTAGTAGAAAAATGCTGTAATCCAACACCTTGATTATCTAAGATTCCCTTTAATCTGACCACACTCAAAGAGAGAGAGAGAGAGGTTTTTCAGGTCAATTAACAGTGATAAAAAGTTACTCTGCTCCTTCATTATGTGGTGCATAGGACAATTCCAGCAGGCTTGCGGGTTGGGGGGGGAGGGGAGGAGGGTCAGCTTCGGATGTGCATACATACATGCACACTTTGTGCAGAGTCTAAATTGGGCAAAAAGCATGCCAACAAACTTCGACCTCACATGCACAATCAATAGCACAGCTGAACACTCCCCAAAGCCAAGCCCGCCCACAAGCTATTATTCAAGATTAAGAATTATTACGAAGTCTTCAAATGTAGATCACAAATGGCGAAAAGTAAACTTGAATTAATGCAAACAGCCATGAATCACACGCACATATAGTTCAACTTGGTTAGTAAGTACATCATCAACCATCACCATCACAACGCAACGAAAAAGGCAAATACTTACTATCAGTGTTGTTGCTTCGGTAGTTTTTATTGAAGCAAATCAATTTTCTGCAGTAATCCTACTGTACACTATACTACTGCTCCCTCATGTATCCAGTTCCCCCGCCTTATATTCAATTTCATTCAGAACAGATATATGTGCAGATAAGGGAAGTCTGAAGACTAATAATACTTAAATCAAAACGTTTGTTGCACCTTGGTACAACCCATTCCTGAGGACATGAAAATATGTACATAAAAACAAAATTAAGAGTTACGAATGAGCTATGATTGTAAGGAAGCTTTGCTAGGTGTGGTACAGTGCTCGCTAGTTGTTTTGATGCAGTGATAACCTCACAAAAGGTTTAATCACTCACATACGTAGATGATCCTTTGATTTTGTGCTCAATTGATTAAACGATAATTGACTTAACAACCTGTTTACAACTTCTCAGGAACAAAATTGAATAAAAATCAGTCCATTACCTTTGAAAAGAGGAAGCTAGTATGCTGTCTCCCTCCTCTATAGCTGAAGACCACTTGTCTGCATGTACGTAAGTAGTAAGCCTAGGCCACACTATATCGTTAAAATACCAACGAACCAATAATTCGGACGAATTGTTCGTCGACCGTGAACATGTTCACCAAACAACGAATGCCTATTTTGCATTCCCCCCAACGCATGCCTAATTGGCATTCAGCGTTTGTCAAAATCCTTCGTTGTGGTCAATTCGTTCTTTACAGTGACACCTTTTGATGATGGTGTGGCCTGGCCTTTATGTCTATACATACATGCACTAAATAAAGCATGACCTCGATAGTGATTTCCTTCCTGATAGTCTGGACAATCCCCTCTAGTCTAACCACATCAAAGATCAGGGATTTTCAATTATAGCATATCAATTATGTGCTAGGTGCTATCAAAGCACATGAATAAACAGGCTGAGGTGTTTTTTGCCTTGGATATAACAGGGTTCCACCCACCCCTTGGATATACCAGGGTTCCACCCACCCCAGATAGTCTTCCAAGGTGGTAATCAGGTCAGTCAGTTCACAGCTAACACCTGTTTGAAAACCTACTTCTAAAGTAGGCACCTTCCAACCAAAAACATTGTAAGACTAAACATGAGGTTAATGACGTGTTTCAATCACAAAAAAACAGGTTTGGAGAAAAGACTTTATAATGGTGATTTCAAATCCTCTGGTCTCTGAAAAGCTCGAGGTGGTTGGACCCAACGACCTCAGACCAGTGTGGGCAGAACTCTGACTTCAAAACTGACATTGGAAACATGCAAAGGGAACTGCTGGAGGAGGATAGTCGCATTTATTAATGCTAAGAGATTGTGAACACTATCACATACACTTCCATTTTCACGGGGTGAAACATTTATGGATCTTGGCTTTTAGCAACTTTCACATCTTTATATTTGCACACGACCATATTTTACCATTGCACAAGAGCCCGATCTAAATTTTCATGGGTGTAAAGCTCTTGCGAATGGGTGAAAACTGTGAAAGTTTAGGCTGCGTTTACACGACAACGATTGTTAGCAAAACCTACGTATTTCTGCGGTTAGCATCCGGAATAAAATATTTGTGTTTACACGGATCATATAATCACACGCAAAATCATATCTGGATATTGCCACAAAAAAATAAAATGGCTGATGATGAAGGCTTAGTCGGTTCAGTCTTCTGCTATGATCTAAATATCTACATAGACACGACGCCTGTGATGCTAGATCCATATGATGTGCATAATGTATTTCAAGAGGTAACTTGTAAAGAACTGTTTTAGCTAGTCTCCTCTATGTCTGCTACTGTAAGTGCAAGAAGTTTCCTCAGTGGACGGATGACGACGCCGAGCTTCTCCTCAACATAGCGCTTGATCATATGACCGAGAAATGTCAGAATACCTTGACTGAGGATCAAAACAAGTATGGCGATATTAGAGACCGCATCGCCAAACACCTGGTCTAAATTGCAGATAAATAACAGCATACGGAAAGGACTTCCCTTGACCAGACGAGACAACAAAGGCAGTAGTCACTTCCAAATATCCCCAAGCAGTCTGGGTGAAAAAGTGGGCAGGGGAGAGCAATAATCCTCTTAGTCTACTTTGATTTAACTGTCTTTGGCGTATCAAGTGCCTTCTGAGGGTCGAAAACAGGGCAAGGTACACTAGCCTTTCTCTCTTACACAGAAAGTAGGCAATCTGGAGCACTATAGATTTGTAGGCAAGAGAATAGACGCTAATCAAAGTTGACAAGAGAGCCAAAAAGGCAGTGATGATACGACGACCCATCTTCTTCTACCATGGACAAACCACGAAACAGCTGTTTACACGGCGATGAAACATTTCCGGGTACAAACTATTCCGCTTTCTTTTGCGGATACGAATATTTGCGGATACAGGAAACGATTTCACCGCTGTCATGTAAACGAAAGGCCTAACCGCAACAATCAGCATGGATACTATTGTGGATACGGGCGAAATCGTTGCCGTGTAAACGTAGCCTTAGTTGTGCGAAAATTAAAACATATGCGCAGCATGTATTCGCTATTGAGCCTATTTGTAGACCCTACCACCTCTATAGACCCAACACAACACATGCACGCACCGCAAAACACTAAATATGCCTTCAACTATATACAATATGCATACATACGTATGTATATACAGTACATACAGTATATACAGTAAGTATATACAGTATGTATATCTATTACATAAAATCCAACACACACATACATACATACTAGTACGTACACTAGTAGGTGCGCCCTACTGTTCAAAGAACTTCAAAAATTCACTCAGTTACCATGGCTACAGCAGACCTTCAAATACACTCACTACAATTCCAAACAAAAGGCATTAGAAGCAATATCTGGAACAGTACAACATTATTAGGAAAGTTCCGTCCATAAGAATGATAAAAGCCAAAGAAGACTCACTGCCACAGACTAACAAGGAAAGAAGCTATGTATGACTGTACACTTCTGTGGAGGAAAGACGTAGCTACCTCCTTAACAGGACACCATTGCCCTACCACATTTCAAACCTCTCACATTTACGCATGTACATTCCACCCCTCCGAAATGAGGACCCTCCACACACAAGGAACATCTTGGTGTGGTCCCAACAGTGACCTCATTATGAAGGGTTCATTGCATACCAACTACAGGATGCTCATCATCTTCATGGCTCTCCCTCACGCATGTGGGACATGTCCGCGCTAATTAGGAGGTGTGAAAATTTCGGTCTGTTTTACAGCCTTTGTTCTTAACTTGTAGAAGCTTCAGAACGTTGAACGAGGGCTTAACATGTAGGTAGAGGCATAAACGTTTCGAGAATTACCATTTTAAAAGATCTGGTTAGTTCACGAAGAAGTTTGTATGGTTTTCCTAACACCTACGTACTAAAAAAATTGAAACGTTTTGGGCGCAACATGGGGGAATGCTTTTAAGACTATTTTTGCGCATAAATCACTTTAGCAAAACATTTACTAACTTTTCCATGCAGAGGCAATGACAATTCCTTTCCAAAGCCAAGATCTGTAAAAATGACCCTCAAGAAGCAAAATTCAAGCTGTTGTAACTTGCGACAGGAGTAAAGGTTCTTTTGCCTCCACATGGAAAAGTTGCATATGACAAGTGGCTCCAAGTTGGCACCTTTATACCGTCTCAAGCTTGTTCCCTCACGTTGCGCTCAGCCGAAAACCAGAATTCTGAAGGACATCTAGCTAGGTTTCGGACCAGCATGTGACTGAGTTAAACGTGACGACAGAAAATGTCACTAAACGCGGATTCGGTATTCATATAGGCCCAAATATCAGCCTGAATCACGAGATAAATGCGTGACTAATAACTTAAAGGCGCCGAAAAATAACATTTTATCACTATGCAAACTGGGAAGCGCTATCATAACAAATCTGGACATGTCTTACATATGCAGGCTTGCCCCCACAACCGTAAGTGTCCGTCCGTGAGGGCATTGGCAGGTGTGTGTATGCACAAATACAATCACACACACTGCATACTAATCTCCCTCAGAGACCCAGTTAGGAACAGGTAACAAGTACCTACAAATACGTACGCACACATATGTACATGCCTACACATATGCACATACACATATGTACACACACATACGGTATAGAACAAAAAAAGTTTACATGAAGTAAAGTGATCACGACGTAGGAGCTTCATAATCATGACGTACGAGCTCCATGATCACAACGTAGGAGCTCAGTGATCACGCCGTGATAGATACGTGATTACGCTTTAGAAGAAAACGGTATTACACCAAGAGGCCTTATCACGCTACAGGTAATCTGATCAACGGCATTTTCTAGCTTTAGGACTTCTACTCTAACCAAACGTGGATGTCACATCATCTTCGTCTTCCTCGAGTTGGACAAAGAAATTTTGCACTCGATCATCTGATTATATTAAACAATGAATCAATAGTTGCTATGCAAAGAGATTGACATCGTCTTCAATGTAAACAAGCAGGCACATTTTACCTGCTGCGAAGCAAGGAAATAGTCTTTACGCCAGATAGCGCTCTCCTGGAAATGGTTAGACTAGTGCGCAAAAATATCCAGAAATATACTGAAAATAACATGGCTGCTCGCTTCATGCTGTTCTACATGATCCGCAGAATGATGCTCCTAACTGTAGGGCGCACGCGTTCGAGAAGAGTACTACTTAACAATCGTTCATATTGTTAAATTACTGTTTCTGGATTTTTTTCGCTTCAAATTGACGCTGTACTCTGGAGAAACGGTGCAGTGCGCGATAGTCCTTGTATCATTTTCGTATCGTGTGGACTCACATCGACATCAAAGTAAGGTTTAATCGCCCTCAGTGCAGTTTCTTGTGGTGTAAAGCAAGGGGAACACGGTCCTGAGCTCCTGTGATCACGACACGAATTTTCATGATCACGGCGTACCTGCTCTGTGATCACCGCGTACCAGCTCCGTGATCACTGCGTATCAGCTCCGTGATCACCGCGTAAGATAAACGTAATAAAAACTCTTCACGTCAACTTTTTTTTATTCTATACCGTACATATACTTGCCTACACATACGTATGTACACATACGTGCCTACACATACATACCTACACATATGTACGTACACATACATATGTACGCAAACATACATATGTACCTACACATACGTATGTACACATACGTGCCTACACATACATACCTACACATATGTACGTACACATACATATGTACGTACACATACATATGTACCTACACATACGTACGTACGTATGTACACATACGTGCCTACACATACATACCTACACATATGTACGTACACATACATATGTACGTACACATACGTACGTACCTACACATAAGTACAGTGAAAACTCATTATAACGAATCACAGGGGACACTGAAATTTTCTTCATTATATCAGAAATTCACTATAACCAGTTACACTTTCATAGTAGAACATTAACTGGGTCACATGAGTTTAATTCACTATATGCAGAAATTCGCCGTAAGAGATTTCTTTATAACGAGTTTCCACTGTATGAAAGGAGAAGGTGGCTTCCTCCCAAAGGAGAAAACCTATCAAAACCAGGATGCTGCACCTGCAGCTGCTACACAGACCACCTCTGCCAAATATGTCACTGCAAGGTAAAGCCCAGTATCTACATATGTACGTATATTACATGTGATGCTTGCAAAGATAAGGCTTCAGGTAAAACATACCAGTTACTTAGGTATGTGTGTGTGTACGTACATACCTCAGGCAGTGCCGAGTAGCTACATACCAAGTATCAGGGGTATTAGATATTCTTATTTAACCCAGGGAACCTTCAGCCAGAGGCTACCATAAGTGGTACGTACGTACGTACCTGGAACATCAAAGCACACTTATAACAAACACTGTACTAGGACAAATTTCTGCCTATAACAAAGCTTTGGTCAATGTCAGTGTAACGTACGGTGATAGAACACAGTACTGGCTGCAACAAAGTTCTGATGTAACAAAACATTTGTGTGAGCATTTTCACTTTGTTACATCGGTGTTCCACTATATATACTTACACGTACAGTATTTGCTTGAGTATAAGTCGCAGTTTCAGACTCAATTCTAGGCAGTATTTTTGCAGGGTGCAACTCATACAACAAATGCTATGTCTATATATACGTAGTATATGTCGTTCATTCACATGTTAGTCAGCTTTTTTAGGGTGCGACTTATACTTGGGTGTGACCTATAATCAAGCAAATACGGTATGTACGTACGTATATACAAACATATATCTAAGATGCTATGTAGTACAGTGAGTTACTGATATAACAAAGTGAAAATTCCCACACAATTAAATGTTTTGCTATATCAGAACTTTGCTATAGCCAACACTACGTATGTTCTTCTACCATAGACGTACTAAACTGACATGGAAAATAAAACTTTGCTATGACCACAAAATTGTTATCACAGTGTTTGTTATAAGTGCTCTACCGTGTGTCATACGTAGTCACGTAGGGAAGAACCCAGGTTACAACTACAGAAGGGCTGTACACACAGTTGGTATGTAACTAGTAAGGCTTGCTCAGTGCGTACCCAGTAGGGCTGTGTGTGTGTGCGTGACTTCAACTGGAGATAACCTTAACACATGTACGTATATGTATTGGCTCCATACAATAGATGCACTCAGAAAGTATGCAGACGGAATGACACCCAGCTGTTATAAAAATGCTTGCACTCTATTATGTATGTATGTATGCGTGATATACGTACGTACGTACAGTACATATCTACTGTACACATGCAATTTTTAAGTACAGTGCATACATACGTACTTGGACATGTGCACACACACACACACACACACACACACACAACACACAACACACACTTTAGATATGTACGCACACATGCACACACACGCATGCACACACACACACACACACTATAGATATGTACACATATATGAACACAAACATGCTCATTTGAGATGCACAAAGTATGCAAATCTTCACATATACATACGTTTCATATGCAACTGTATTAAATATTACAGTTACACATATGTACATTTATGTACTGTACTTAAGTTTATAATAACAACTGTACCTGTTGAATTCAATACTCTCGGAACCAGGAAAAATTATAGCCATATCCAGAATGTACGTACGTATGTACTAATGTCAAAACTACATTGCATTACAATGGTACAAGACGGAGATGTGATGCCATGCTCGCTAAACTGGGATATTCTCTTGCATGTTATGGAATTAAGTGGGGCCCACTGCACACAATTCAATGACAATGCGAGGAAGACCAGTGAATAGGAACTCATAAAGGCATAATGGCAGTTTAAGGTGAATACATCACGAGGACACGACTACTCATGCCTAGCCACAGATGCTGATTCATCAGGTTCGCACGTACACACAGGTATACACGTTCATCAGGTACGCACGTACGTACACACAGGTACGCACGTACACAGGTGATGGGAGAAGAACAGCAGCACTTGATGACACAGGGCAAGACCAGATGTACATACGTATGCAATCACATGCACACACACACACACACACACACACACACACACACACACACACACACACACACACACACACATACACACACACACACACACACACACATACACACACACACACACACACACACACACACACACACACATGCACAAATATACACACGCGCGCGCACACACACACACACACACACACACACACACACACACACACACACACACACATGCACAAATATACACACGCGCGCGCACACACACACACACACACACACACACACACACACACACACACAGAGCGAGGGTCTCAGCTCACAAACAGTTCTTCACAATAATCATTCTGAAGTTGTAACTGGTTTTATGACAACTTCATTAGAGACACACTAATCCTCATCACAGAACAAACACAAAGGCACACATGTACTGTAATGAACGTTTATACAGTGGAGCACTGATACAACAAAGTGAAAAATTCATACCCAAATGTTTTGCTATATCAGAACTTTGTTGTAGCCAAGGCCATGTTTTAAACCATACATTACACTGAAAAATATGAGCTTTGCTATAGCCAGAAATGTGTTAATACAGTGTTAGTACTAGCATAGACACTATATACTACGTAGTATATAGTGTTCATGGTACTAGAGTTGTTTGTCTGATGGGAATTTTGTCACTTATTTTTGCCATTGACAACTGCCAAGTAATCAGCGTTATGAGTGTGAAAAGGCTACAAAGGCTTGCACTGTGCACACATCCCCAGGAGGTGTGCTACAGCATGGATGTGTGCACAGTGCTTCCTCTGATAACACCCACGCAACATATCACGTTGGTTTGTAACTAAACACACCTATGTACCTGCCTACCTACAAAACAGTGAGTTCACTACCGTATAGTGCTAAATTTTCGAGGAGCTTAATTTTCATGGCTCTCGAGGATGAGTGCTGGAGTGCAAAATTTGCACACAACAAAAAATTGGTGCAGTTTGCTAGATAGGAGCTGAAGGACAGATCCATGAAATATATTTCTGTGAATATTTCAAAACTGGCCAACTACGAAATTTAGCTCCTTGAAAATTTAGTGCTACATATATGGTATGTGGTTTGTGTGTACTACACTGAGTGCACACCACTGCAGACAGTGAGGCATCTGTGATGGCCCCAGTCAAGGGAAGAAGTTTACCCATAAGAGGCAGTTACTGGGTTTATGACTAGGGTTAGAATAACATTATGCAGTGAACTCTTATCAATCTGCCACCACTGGGTTGATTGAAAAGGCTGCATACTGATTTGGATAATCTACCCAAAACTCATTAACATGCCCAATTGTGGAGGATTAACAAGAATAATTCACTATACTGGATACGTCCACTGGCAAGTACTTAAGTACATGTGCGTACATGCATACATTGATATGTAGTTCATCTAACAATTTCCTAGATCCTTCTTTATCAAGCAGTACCCTGTGATGTAAGTACAGGTGAACCTCTCTATAATGAACCCTGGATACAATGAATTCCCGGATGTAACAAACACGGAACTTAGAATGTACACCTATTTACTCTATTGTAGACGAACCCCGATCTAGTGAACACCCCCATATAGTAAACATCTTCAGCAGTCCTTGGAGGCGGACTGTATTGCACTAAAATGCAAACAAATTACAAACATATGTATGCACTTACAAAGGTTTATCCAACTTGTTACACCTCTTATAACTGACAATATTTTCTTTTACATGTACACAGTTTCAAATACATATTTTAACCTCCAATAGAGGACAAACTTTCTACAATTTCAAATGACAAACAGCTGAATTTCATAAACGGTGAAACCTAATTATAACAGACACTTTAGGACTGAAAAATGCATGGTTTGTCATAGGGAGGTTTCCAATATTCAGAGGTTGTTTTACATGCAGCACGATCTATCTGGACCCACAGAAAACAGCCTGTCATAGAGAGGTTTCCACTATTGGGGGAGTTTGAGTTAGGAGGTTCAATTGTAACTTATCTCTGTATTATTGTATCCAAATCTCTCCTATTAGGAGGTTTTCCGTTCACAACATACGTACGTACGTACATACATATGTACGTACGTACGTACATTCATTGGTATGACACTGATAACTGACTGCATGTGACCAGACGCACAGACAGCTGTGTGCACTAACTTGGTGGATGCCATTTTCAGGTAGGGGACAAGACTGTTGAAGTACTCATTGATCTTCTCGACCTGTTCCTCGTGCCTGTCTGCATACGAGCAGTAACCTTCAATGGGGTACGCCACCCGAAGCTGCGAACGGATGAAGGAGCTCTTCAAATTCTTGCTGTTGAAGGACCCATCGATGTACCAATATGCCATTTTGTTCTGGATGACTTCAGCTAGGGTCGTGTTGATGTCGAGAAGAACGTCTCCACGCCCGTCGTACACCAGTTTCGAGCCTTCCACGGTTGGGTAGAAATACGTGAGGACGGAGTTAAGTGGGTCACACACTCCGCTCCGCATAATGCAGTACTTTCTAAACTCCTGATCCTTCATAATTCGCATCTCGACTGCGTGGATGTCTTGTAGTCGTTCTCTCGTGAATACGTTTGGATCCGTACCCTTCGGAGCTACAAACACCAGTTCCATGTATTGATAAACCCCGATGGTGGAGCTGTGGGTTCGACCACTGCAACCATAAGGATTACCCGGTTGTGACGTTCCACCTGACGGTCCCGTGGATCGCTTTCTTCTTCCCAAAAGTCCGGCAAACGATGATGCTGCCAAAGAATTCTTGGACGCGGCGCTTTGAGAGGCCACCGTTTTGAACGCGTCGTAGTGAAGTGAAGACTCGTGGTTGGGTATCTGAAACGCCTGTAGTCGCAGATCGATCTGAGGGGGGTAGACGAATACAGCAAGAAAGATGTGGATAATGGAATGAGCGAGGACCAAGACAATTAAAAATAAGGGGACGACGGGATATTTGAAGAACTTTTTGCAAAACCACAGAATTGCCTTGAAAACATATCCACTAAGTTTGCAGTTGGCCTTTGAAGACTGTTGTCCATTCCTCTGTGTTGCAGAGCGGTACAACTCAGCTAATCTTCGGCTGAAAGACTGTGATTCAACGTCGGTTTGTCCCGCCATTCTTGGTTGCCTTAAAATGCACTTGGGGAGATGGGAATTCTCTTAAAAGCTACTCCGACCTTCTATCTCAATACAGCTCCCACTTTTGGCAGTTTCCGGCATACCACATTTTTCACTACGGTTTGTTTATGTCTGGATCGATGTCTGAGAGTGGGAAATCCCTGTAATCGACCTCGATGGGCGTGGTCTACTACGTGTAAGCGCAAAGTAGCGTTACCTCACCCGACCGTACGAGCGACCACCAAGTACTGACTCCGCTGCACGGCTGTGAAAATGAGCACATACGAGAATGCAGAAACGTTTAGAAGAGTGCATTCCACACCAAATTTCGTGGACATGCAAAAGAAAGAGCGCGAAGCCAAGAAACCCCCGTCTCGCGTCGTATCCAAAGCGTCCTCCAGTGGTTCAAGTACTCCTCGAGACCCCTCTCCAACTCGTGAGTCCAGCCTCATAGACAAGATACAGTGGAACATCAACCACAACGAAACGTGGTTCTCTTTAGAGTTTTTCCCTCCTCGTACCGCCGCGGGAGCAGTGAATCTCCTAAGTCGATTTGACCGCATGAGCCAAGGAAAGCCTCTTTTCATCGACGTGACCTGGCACCCCGCTGGAAATCCAGGTGGAGACACAGAAACAAGCTCTATGGCCATTGCTAGCTCGTCTCTAACCTACTGTGGTCTGGACACAATGCTTCACTTGACTTGTGCAAACCTGACCCGAGAGAAAGTGAAGGCTCATCTGGACAAGGCCAAGTCACTTGGCATCAAGAGCATTTTAGCTCTGAGAGGAGGTCAGTTGGGAACATATTTACATACAGTAAAACCTGTTTATAACAACCACTCAAGGGACCAAGTAATGGTGGTCTTTGTAGACAGGTGGTCCTTATACAGAAGTGCATTAGAATCACTGAGGTGGTCCATGGAGCAGCCTACAGTGGCCACAATAGACAGGTGGTCTTTCTATACAAGGGGTTCTTAACACAGGCATACGGGCATACTCTGTGGTGCATGGTTGCATGCATACATACATACAAAGTATTATAGACTCTCTATACTACGTAAAGTGATATAGAACATAATATTATATATATATATATATATATATATATATATATATATATATATATATATATATATATTCATATAAAGAGTGTTTATAATCTGAGACAGTTATTATATTGAGGTCATTTATATAAACATATGTATGTATGTATGTATGTATGTATGTATGTGTGCATTTGATTTGTGTGTAAAAGTGCCTGAATCTCAAATATACGTATTTATCGCGGTTAGATAAGATGATGATGTATGTACATGTACTATGGATGTTTGTATCTACATAATATGAATATGCTTAGGTTAGTGCAAGCATGACATTGTGTGCAGTTCTTAAAACCACTGGAGCAACCGCAGAGCACCACGTCATGAATGTATTAATTATACATAATACACTGTCACAACATTGGTGCATGAAATAAGAATGTGCGGT
Source organism: Halisarca cf. caerulea (assembly GCA_963170055.1). Classification (NCBI taxonomy): domain Eukaryota; kingdom Metazoa; phylum Porifera; class Demospongiae; order Chondrillida; family Halisarcidae; genus Halisarca; species Halisarca cf. caerulea. The sequence goes on along the minus strand of CAUJGJ010000060.1, from coordinate 56,945 downwards.
ATCTGGTTTATCCGGTGACATCTGTCCCACTAAATGCGTCGGATAAACCAGGTGTTGGATAAACCAGGTGTTGGATAAATCCGGTTGAATTGTGGACAGTTTAGCGATGAATAATCACAGAACAGTGTTGGATAAATCAGATGTGATTGTACATACATCCACCGACGTATGTACGTATGTATATGTACATGTACCATTGTACATATGTATGTACGTGTGTATGTATACATGTATATGCATGTGTATGTACTGTTATGGAGATATGATAACTTGTAGAATAAACATTTCCACTTTTAGACAAACAAATCTAACCATGATAATACATTGAAACTCTTTAACCTGAGCCTCAGCAAATGGACTGCACTGTCTAAACAGGCCACCCTGTCTAGTCCCAATGGTTACCCACATGCTGGAGTGGACCTGTCTACTCCGGGCACCTCTTTCATATGGCCAACTTCTCCTGGTCCCAAGGTGGCCAGATTATAGTAGTTTTACTATACAAATAATATTATTGCTGTAATATGTACGTATATACATAAGTACATATATTACGTATGTGTATATTCACAGTAGATTACAGATATATACAGATCCAACTTATTATTATTATTATTATTAATGAATGAAGTAGGAAAAAGAAGAAACTACGTAGATGAAAGTCTTCCACCTGTTGCGTGTTCACTCATCTCAATTCTTGCAACCACTCTGCATAACGTTTTGCAAAACACAAAATTATTATTAGTGATCATACATACGTATATACGTACGTATGTACGTACGTTCGTAGTACGTATTTCTCAATCTCAATACTGCTGAGTGGATTTACATGCTTATGTATGTTCTTATGTATGTGTATGTATGTAAGTAAGTACATACGTATGTATCTACCCCACAGATCCAATCGGTGATACGTGGAAGTTCGACGAGAACGGCTTCAACTATGGAATAGACCTCGTCAGATTCATTCGACAGGAATTTGGAGACTATTTCTGCATTTGTGTGGCTGGTAAGTGTGAAATATCTGTGTTTCCTACAACGTGTGAGTGTGGTGTGTGTGTGTGTGTGTGCATGACTGGTAACAAGATTCCCAACTGCATGCACCAAACCTGTTGCTGTGGAATCTCATTGTAGCAAATCCCATGGGAATACTGAATTTCTACTCTATCAGAAATTCACTATAACCAATTGCACTTTCATAATCAAGCATTTTACCTGGGTAATGTGGATTTTCTGTATAGTTTTTACTTTCACTGGAAGTGTCCGGAATGATATCTATAATCTATATACGTATTTCATGTCAACAGCATGGGGGCACTAAGTTGGTACATAATCTTTCGGCTATATTTCAGTGAAATTCATTTGTTTCCTCTTGATTTCATCTGCAAAGAGTCTTTTAGACCAGAAGAGTTCTTAAAAGTGTTAGTTTGATCAATAACGACAATTTCCAAGCAATTCGAGTTTCAAGGCACATTGTTGGTCCACGAGTTTTTTTAAAACTTGAATCGCTTGTTTCACTGTACACAGAAATTCGCTGTTTGAGTGTTCTTTAATACGAGTTTCGCCTGCACCGATGCAGTAGACTCCCTCTACTGATGTCTCCTGTCACAAGTAGAGAGAGGGAGGGAGTGAGCGTACGTACGTACATGGTGTTTGATGTTGAGGTTGGCACAGGATGGAACGATTTGATATTTTGGGGTACAAATTCACTTAGCTCACATTAGTCAAGAGTGGTACACTTGGCTCACATTAGTCAAGAGTGGTGCACTTGGCTCACATTAGTCAAGAGTGGTGCCCTTGGCTCACATTAGTCAAGAGTGGTGCCCTTGGCTCACATTAGTCAAGAGTGGTGCACACGGCTCACATTAGTCAAGAGTGGTGCCCTTGGCTCACATTAGTCAAGAGTGGTACACTTGGCTCACATTAGTCAAGAGTGGTGCCCTTGGCTCACATTAGTCAAGAGTGGTGCACACGGCTCACATTAGTCAAGAGTGGTGCACACGGCTCACATTAGTCAAGAGTGGTGCCCTTGGCTCACATTAGTCAAGAGTGGTACACTTGGCTCACATTAGTCAAGAATGGTGCCCTTGGCTCACATTAGTCAAGAGTGGTACACTTGGCTCACATTAGTCAAGAGTGGTGCCCTTGGCTCACATTAGTCAAGAGTGGTGCACACAGCTCACATTAGTCAAGAGTGGTACACTTGGCTCACATTAGTCAAGAGTGGTGCCCTTGGCTCACATTAGTCAAGAGTGATACACTTGGCTCACATTAGTCAAGAGTGGTGCCCTTGGCTCACATTAGTCAAGAGTGGTACACTTGGCTCACATTAGTCAAGAGTGGTGCCCTTGGCTCACATTAGTCAAGAGTGGTACACTTGGCTCACATTAGTCAAGAGTGGTGCCCTTGGCTCACATTAGTCAAGAGTGGTACACTTGGCTCACATTAGTCAAGAGTGGTACACTTGGCTCACATTAGTCAAGAGTGGTACACTTGGCTCACATTAGTCAAGAGTGGTGCCCTTGGCTCACATTAGTCAAGAGTGGTACACTTGGCTCACATTAGTCAAGAGTAGTACACACGGCTCACATTAGTCAAGAGTGGTGCACACGGCTCACATTAGTCAAGAGTGGTGCCCTTGGCTCACATTAGTCAAGAGTGGTACACTTGGCTCACATTAGTCAAGAGTGGTGCACACGGCTCACATTAGTCAAGAGTGGTACACTTGGCTCACATTAGTCAAGAGTGGTACACTTGGCTCACATTAGTCAAGAGTGGTGCCCTTGGCTCACATTAGTCAAGAGTGGTACACTTGGCTCACATTAGTCAAGAGTGGTGCACACGGCTCACATTAGTCAAGAGTGGTGCCCTTGGCTCACATTAGTCAAGAGTGGTACACTTGGCTCACATTAGTCAAGAATGGTGCCCTTGGCTCACATTAGTCAAGAGTGGTACACTTGGCTCACATTAGTCAAGAGTGGTGCCCTTGGCTCACATTAGTCAAGAGTGGTGCACACGGCTCACATTAGTCAAGAGTGGTGCACACGGCTCACATTAGTCAAGAGTGGTGCCCTTGGCTCACATTAGTCAAGAGTGGTACACTTGGCTCACATTAGTCAAGAATGGTGCCCTTGGCTCACATTAGTCAAGAGTGGTACACTTGGCTCACATTAGTCAAGAGTGGTGCCCTTGGCTCACATTAGTCAAGAGTGGTGCACACGGCTCACATTAGTCAAGAGTGGTACACTTGGCTCACATTAGTCAAGAGTGGTGCCCTTGGCTCACATTAGTCAAGAGTGATACACTTGGCTCACATTAGTCAAGAGTGGTGCACACAGCTCACATTAGTCAAGAGTGGTACACTTGGCTCACATTAGTCAAGAGTGGTGCCCTTGGCTCACATTAGTCAAGAGTGGTACACTTGGCTCACATTAGTCAAGAGTGGTGCCCTTGGCTCACATTAGTCAAGAGTGGTACACTTGGCTCACATTAGTCAAGAGTGGTACACTTGGCTCACATTAGTCAAGAGTGGTACACTTGGCTCACATTAGTCAAGAGTGGTGCACTTGGCTCACATTAGTCAAGAGTGGTGCCCTTGGCTCACATTAGTCAAGAGTGGTGCCCTTGGCTCACATTAGTCAAGAGTGGTGCACACGGCTCACATTAGTCAAGAGTGGTGCCCTTGGCTCACATTAGTCAAGAGTGGTACACTTGGCTCACATTAGTCAAGAGTGGTGCCCTTGGCTCACATTAGTCAAGAGTGGTGCACACGGCTCACATTAGTCAAGAGTGGTGCACACGGCTCACATTAGTCAAGAGTGGTGCCCTTGGCTCACATTAGTCAAGAGTGGTACACTTGGCTCACATTAGTCAAGAATGGTGCCCTTGGCTCACATTAGTCAAGAGTGGTACACTTGGCTCACATTAGTCAAGAGTGGTGCCCTTGGCTCACATTAGTCAAGAGTGGTGCACACAGCTCACATTAGTCAAGAGTGGTACACTTGGCTCACATTAGTCAAGAGTGGTGCCCTTGGCTCACATTAGTCAAGAGTGATACACTTGGCTCACATTAGTCAAGAGTGGTGCCCTTGGCTCACATTAGTCAAGAGTGGTACACTTGGCTCACATTAGTCAAGAGTGGTGCCCTTGGCTCACATTAGTCAAGAGTGGTACACTTGGCTCACATTAGTCAAGAGTGGTGCCCTTGGCTCACATTAGTCAAGAGTGGTACACTTGGCTCACATTAGTCAAGAGTGGTACACTTGGCTCACATTAGTCAAGAGTGGTACACTTGGCTCACATTAGTCAAGAGTGGTGCCCTTGGCTCACATTAGTCAAGAGTGGTACACTTGGCTCACATTAGTCAAGAGTAGTACACACGGCTCACATTAGTCAAGAGTGGTGCACACGGCTCACATTAGTCAAGAGTGGTGCCCTTGGCTCACATTAGTCAAGAGTGGTACACTTGGCTCACATTAGTCAAGAGTGGTGCACACGGCTCACATTAGTCAAGAGTGGTGCCCTTGGCTCACATTAGTCAAGAGTGGTACACTTGGCTCACATTAGTCAAGAGTGGTGCCCTTGGCTCACATTAGTCAAGAGTGGTACACTTGGCTCACATTAGTCAAGAGTGGTGCACACGGCTCACATTAGTCAAGAGTGGTGCCCTTGGCTCACATTAGTCAAGAGTGGTACACTTGGCTCACATTAGTCAAGAATGGTGCCCTTGGCTCACATTAGTCAAGAGTGGTACACTTGGCTCACATTAGTCAAGAGTGGTGCCCTTGGCTCACATTAGTCAAGAGTGGTGCACACGGCTCACATTAGTCAAGAGTGGTGCACACGGCTCACATTAGTCAAGAGTGGTGCCCTTGGCTCACATTAGTCAAGAGTGGTACACTTGGCTCACATTAGTCAAGAATGGTGCCCTTGGCTCACATTAGTCAAGAGTGGTACACTTGGCTCACATTAGTCAAGAGTGGTGCCCTTGGCTCACATTAGTCAAGAGTGGTGCACACGGCTCACATTAGTCAAGAGTGGTACACTTGGCTCACATTAGTCAAGAGTGGTGCCCTTGGCTCACATTAGTCAAGAGTGATACACTTGGCTCACATTAGTCAAGAGTGGTGCACACAGCTCACATTAGTCAAGAGTGGTACACTTGGCTCACATTAGTCAAGAGTGGTGCCCTTGGCTCACATTAGTCAAGAGTGGTACACTTGGCTCACATTAGTCAAGAGTGGTGCCCTTGGCTCACATTAGTCAAGAGTGGTACACTTGGCTCACATTAGTCAAGAGTGGTACACTTGGCTCACATTAGTCAAGAGTGGTACACTTGGCTCACATTAGTCAAGAGTGGTGCACTTGGCTCACATTAGTCAAGAGTGGTGCCCTTGGCTCACATTAGTCAAGAGTGGTACACTTGGCTCACATTAGTCAAGAGTAGTACACACGGTTCACATTAGTCAAGAGTGGTGCACACAGCTCACATTAGTCAAGAGTGGTGCCCTTGGCTCACATTAGTCAAGAGTGGTACACTTGGCTCACATTAGTCAAGAGTGGTGCACACGGCTCACATTAGTCAAGAGTGGTACACTTGGCTCACATTAGTCAAGAGTGGTGCACACAGCTCACATTAGTCAAGAGTGGTGCCCTTGGCTCACATTAGTCAAGAGTGGTGCACTTGGCTCACATTAGTCAAGAGTGGTACACTTGGCTCACATTAGTCAAGAGTGGAGCACTTGGCTCACATTAGTCAAGAGTGGTGCCCTTGGCTCACATTAGTCAAGAGTGGTACACACGGCTCACATTAGTCAAGAGTGGTACACTTGGCTCACATTAGTCAAGAGTGGTGCCCTTGGCTCACATTAGTCAAGAGTGGAGCACTTGGCTCACATTAGTCAAGAGTGGTACACTTGCAGTAATGTCGAAAATTCTAGATCTGTAGGGACCAAAAGGTTGTAGGGATGATCTTATTGCAGCTAGTGTCTTGTACACTATGTACTTATGTACGTACGTAGATATGTACAGTGTACATATGTACATACGTACGTACCTATAATAGTGTTGCAATGTATGTATGTACTATGTATGTATAGCCTGTACATACGTACACATGTATGTTTTTATACGTATATTGTATGTATATATGTACTTCTGCCCATGCGCGCAACCTTTGTAAGCGCTTCACAATGCAGACGTTCACAAAGGCTACAGATTGTAATCGATTTTCCACATTCTGTTTGTGTACTCACCTCTATCACAAAGGGCAGTTTTAATGAATTTCACAGGATGTTGTTGAGACCAAAAATTTTCATATCCCCAGAGTAGTATGTTAGTTCCAATACTGGTGTACCCTTCAGTATGTCTCAATACTGGTGTACCCTTCAGTATGCCTCAATACTGGTGTACCCTTCAGTATGTCTCAATACTGGTGTACCCTTCAGTATGCCTCAATACTGGTGTACCCTTCAGTATGTCTCAATACTGGTGTACCCTTCAGTATGCCTCAATACTGGTGTACCCTTCAGTATGCCTCAATACTGGTGTACCCTTCAGTATGCCTCAATACTGGTGTACCCTTCAGTATGTCTCAATACTGGTGTACCCTTCAGTATGTCTCAATACTGGTGTACCCTTCAGTATGTCTCAATACTGGTGTACCCTTCAGTATGCCTCTATACTGGTGTACCCTTCAGTATGCCTCAATACTGGTGTACCCTTCAGTATGTCTCAATACTGGTGTACCCTTCAGTATGCCTCAATACTGGTGTACCCTTCAGTATGCCTCTATACTGGTGTACCCTTCAGTATGCCTCAATACTGGTGTACCCTTCAGTATATCTCAATACTGGTGTACCCTTCAGTATGTCTCAATACTGGTGTACCCTTCAGTATGTCTCAATACTGGTGTACCCTTCAGTATGTCTCAATACTGGTGTACCCTTCAGTATGTCTCAATACTGGTGTACCCTTCAGTATGTCTCAATACTGGTGTACCCTTCAGTATGCCTCAATACTGGTGTACCCTTCAGTATACCCCAATATCACAATGCAGGACAATGTTAGCCTGTCAGAATCATGCACTATCATTGGTATACAGTAATAGTAATTAATACAACAAAACTTGCTTAGTAAGTACCTACGTACCTCAAAGGGGACACAAAATCAGTACTTATTATCAGAGGTACTTACTATCAGGGTTGCGTAATTTATGTACGTGAGGTGTACACAGGGACAGGAATGAGGAGTACTTACTATCCAGAAGTATGCACTAAACCAGGTACTTACTATCAGGGTTAGTTTATGTACATGAGGTATACACAGGGACAGAACGAGGAGTACTTACTATCCAGGAGTATGTGCTAGCCCAGGTACAAGTTGCACCGTAAGATTTTTTTTATTTTTATATTTATTGTGTATGTTCCAGTGACTATGTACGTATGTTCGTTAACCTGTTGAATTGTGTGTATCTCAATTCCTCAGGTTATCCACATGGCCACCCCGAGTGCTTGGACTACCAAGAGGACCTACAACACTTGAAAGAGAAGGTCGACGCAGGGGCTGACTTTATCATAACACAGCTCTTCTTCCAAGCGGAACGGTTCCTGAAGTTCTTCAAAGATTGTCGAAGCATTGGAATCACTTGTCCTATTATTCCAGGGATACTCCCCATCCAGGTGTGCTAAAGCCTTTAAGTGTAGCATTTAAAATACACTGAAACCTCTTTAATCCGACACTCAGTTCAACTTGAAGAATTGTTGGGTTGGAAGGTTGTCAGCTTACGGAGTAAATCTTTTACTTAACATTCGCATAGTGACTGTACGTACCTCATGAGATGGTCAGTTTAGAGAGAATGTTGGATTGTAGAGGTTTCCCGGTATGTGCATATACTTATGTACGTACGTACGTACGTGCATACATCAATGTCTGAAATCTAGAATGTGTATGTGTATATGTGCGTATGTATGTTTGTATGTATGTATCTGTTATGTTAAAACCAATATTGAAATTACCCGAACTTTGTTAATGTTTTCAAACTTTCACAAATGACTTTGAATTTGCAGAAACTGTGAAAGTTGAAGCCCACGAAAACGGAGTGTGTACAGTGTGTGCATACTTATGTACAGTCTGTACGTACTTACGTATGTGCATACTAACATACATACGTATGTACGTATGTTCACGTTACAGATGTGTTACGTACATCAATAGAAATATGTGTACGTGTACGCACATGCATACGTCTGTGCGCACATGTACTACTACATGGTCTCCTCCCCAGGTAGGTATCTTAAGACATGTCAGTCCAGCATAGCGTACCTTCTTTCTAAAATTTAATAGTATTTGTAGGGGAAAAAAAACGATATTCATAGATTACTGAAAATCTGTTAGTACAAATTGAGCTAGTGCCGAAAACTGAAGCTGCTACATAGCAATTTGCAATGTATTGTATGTATGTATGTATGTATGTATGTATGTACGTATGTACGTATGTATGTACGTATGTATACATGTAAGATGTATAATTACTCACATGTACATATTCAATGTGCCTCAGATTATTTGTGGGGAGAACACTGTATGAATGTATGCTCTGTGGCCGCATAATAGAAAATGACTACCATGAATCCATAATATTACATTTGTTGTTTGATCTCACACAAATTGAAGTGCGTAAGACATTTTCACGCAATTTTCAATGTGTAAATAACCTTCAGCCCTGACCATTCCTGCATCAAAACCCAGTTTTCTACATGTATAACAACCTCTTGTCGTGGATACCAATGTGTTTGTTGTGGACTTGTGCTTCTCCTTTTGCACTGTCATTATCCACACATCTTCTAATGGATATTTTCAACATTTCTACATAATGTATGTACGTATGTTACGTATTATTATTATTTGTTGTCTTCATTGAGTCAATGCCTCCTGCACAAGCTGTGAACATTGTGGTACAAGTTTCTTGGAGTCATGGCTTCATCCCTCATCCTTGTCCCCTCCCCTAACTTACTTGACTTCGTTAAGGAGTATTTATGTATGTGTATTGTGTGTTTGTTGTAGTAATTACTCTTGTTAATCTACATACATAAGAATGTGGTACACTTTGCATAGTTTCCCATTTATTGTTGTTTTATTTTACATGTATACGTACATACGTACATATGCATACTGTACATACGTGCGTACATACGTATGTGTACTGTACATACATGTGTACTTTACATATGTATTCAGTTTACGGTATGAGGCTAAATTTTCAAAGTGCTCAATTCTCGTGATTGGCCACCTTTGAAATGTTCGCAGAAATGACTTTTGCGTGTCAGTCCTTCAGCTTCCACTGATCAAGCAGTGCACCGTTTTTTGTGGTGTGCAAATTTCATGCTCCAGCGCTCATCCTTGAAAGAATTAATGTGAAAGTTCAGCTCTTTGAAAATTTTATGTCTTACGGTATCTCTTCAAAGGTGTGTATGTATATATGCTGAGACCTCACTTATCCACACACATCCATTCTGAATGAAATTGTGGATAAAGTGAGGGAACTGGATAAATGAGGGAGCAGTAGTATAGTGTACAGTAGGATTATTGCACATTTGTTCCCATAAAAACTTCAGAAGGTGAAGGAACTGATGATATCTGAGGTGCGGATAGTTCAGGTCTCACTGAACTGTAAGTACGTTATGTACATATTCACGAACTTGAAATGCTTAGTGTTGTCAGGAATCGGTGAATCCCGGGTATGTTACATGCCATTATTAAGCTTGAGAATCGATGTCCAACTTGTTCAAGGTGGTTTGTATTCACATGAGTTACAAGCTGTTAGTAACGAGCTGTTGGTCATTTTAGAAAGGTGTGTCTACGCACATGCATTAGAAGTATTCCAAACAGCAATGAAGCCCCTCAACACTCTACATACGCACATACGTACGTACTTATCTCCAGTGGAACTTGGTTAGTAAGTACCATCAGTGCCCAACTAGATAGTCATGCACTTACCTACTATCAGAAGTATGTACTATCAGTGTTGCTTTCTGTACTGCACGTAAGGTAGGAAGAAGTGAGGAGTACTTACTAACCAGGAGTACCTACTATCCCAGATACTTACTAACCAGGAGTACCTACTATCCCAGGTACTTACTAACTAGGAGTACCTACTATCCCAGGTACTTACTAACCAAGTTTGACTGTGTGTGTAAATGTGCGAATCCTCCTCTTCCCCCATCGATATTATACCCCAGATGAGGTCCCTATTCTTTTCTTTGTCTTATGTAAATGTGTATATGCTCCCCCCCCCCCCCCCCCCCACACCCACACACACCCAATTGTAATACCACCAATAGTTTTATAATACCCCATATCACATCCTGCTATCTTATCCTCCTCTAGGGCTACAACTCACTGAAGCAACTGACCAAGCTGTCCAAACTGACTCCTCCTGACTTCATCACCAAGGCCATTCAGCCAATCAAAGACGACGATGAGGCCATTTTGAAGTTTGGGATAAAGCATGCGGTGGGCATGTGTAGAGAGCTTCTGGAGACTGGAGTGGTGGGTGACGTGGTTATAGTCATGCACATATGTACATACATATGTATATTGTCTAACCATGTACATACGTTTGTGTGTGTACACACGTATGTACATCCATAAAATACATACACACATGTGCATGTCCCTGCATTATCCACACACATCCTTGCTTTTTATCCCCACTTTGTTTCCTTTGAATGCTATGTACCTCATTTTCAATGTCCTCTTTAAACCATTTTCTAAATTCAAGCACACCTAGGTGAGCTGTAGCAAGGAAAAGGGCACCTTTGCCTTTTACTTTTTTAAGCTTTTTCATTGCCAAGGATATGGACACCCTTGCCTAGTGAGGGTAAAGGTGTCTTCTGTATGGGTGCCTTTGTAGTAGCCTCAGGTTATTGGCTCCCCAGATTTAATAAGATTCGCTGAAGCCCAATGTATTGTTTATTTGGAGGGGAAGGTGTTTGTGTGTGCTACATATATAAAGGAGAATTTTGTAGGGGTAAATTTTCATGGACATTTTGGATTATTTGTGGTAAAAAGAATGGTGATTCATGCCAGTAGGATATTAAGACTTGCAGTCATACTAACTTTAGTGGGTGAATAATATATTTTGTGGTTCCCTTCCCCGCCGCGAAAACCACAATTTCTTTATCCCTTAAAAAATACCCACTGCAGTGACTTCTTGCTAATCTGCCACAGTTTGTTTTGAAAAATTTTGGGTGGATTATCCAAATCAATATGCAGTCTTTTCAATCAATTTATGCACAAAATTGATGCAAATGAAGCAAAACAGTGGCAGATTAACGAGAATTCACTGTATATATATATATATATATATATATATTGTATTTTGCACATCAATTCTGTATATCCTGTCCTCCTGGTTGTGTGTTGTGTGTGTTTAGTTTGCCTCCACTGGTGGTCCCGCAGGTGCTAGGTCTCCACTTCTACACACTAAACCGTGAGCTTGCTACCATGGAGATTCTGAAGGGGCTGGGAATGTGGTGTGAATCTCCACATCGCACGCTCCCGTGGAAAATGTCTGCCAATCACAAGCGCGTTACTGAAGACGTGCGACCAATTTTCTGGAGCACAAGACCAAAGAGTTACATCCACAGAACACAGACATGGGACGAATTTCCCAATGGTCGTTGGGGGAAGTCCTCCAGTCCTGCGTTCGGTGAGCTGAGCGACTACTATCTGTTCTATTTGAAGAGCACCGTCAAACCGGACAAGCAGAGGAAGATGTGGGGAGAGGAGCTGACGTGTGAACAAGACGTCTTTGATGTGTTCACTTGCTACATCACTTCCAAGACAAACAAACATGGAGCTAAGGTACATATTTACATAATATTATGTGTGTACCTGTACGTAGCAGGTTGTAGTCTACGTATTTATCTGGACAAATTACGCACATCAATTTATTAGCAAAAAATAATTGCAACGTTTCGCCCTCTTGGGCTTCTTCAGGCAATGTTTACAAAACTTAACAACAAAACTTGGTAGGTGTGTAGTGATAACCAATCAGAGTCCTAGTGTGATGGTCTAATCAAATCAGTCCAAATGTGGTCAAGGGGAAACCCCGAGTCCAATTGAATGTACCGTTTGATTTGATGTAAATGCTCTCCAGGATCTTCCTTTCTTTCCATCTTCCTTCTCTTCTCACAATCTTGACGTTGTTCCAGTCCAGTGCATGGTCTTTCTCCATGTGGTGGACTGCATTGGCATTCTTTCGGTCACCTTGCGTAACAGCTCGTTGGTGTTCTTTGAGTCTAACATGCCTGTACGTAGGTTTACACATACGTGTCATAAAAAATATTCAAAGTATGCACCCCTTTACTTTAAGTACGCATGTACTATAGTGTACCTTCTTGCACACACACGCATGTACGTATGCACACACACACGCACACACACACACACACACACAACACACACACACACAATACACACACACACACACACACACACACACACACACACACACTGCTTCAGGTGAAGGCCTTACCATGGAATGATGATGAGCTTGCCTTGGAGACTGGACCACTTGTGGAGAAACTGGAGTCCATCAACAGGCGCGGTGTCCTCACCATCAACAGTCAGCCGAACGTCAACGCTGCTTCTTCTACCGACCCAGTACACGGTTGGGGACCAAAAGATGGATACGTCTACCAAAAGGTGTCTACATACATACTTGGGTACATGTACGTACATACGTATGTAGTAGCATATGTGCATGCATTGTATATGTGGAGTACATATGTGTATACGTATGCATGTGAAACTCAAGTACGTATACTGTACGTATGGATAGAGACATATGTGTATGTACATATGCACTTTTGTAGTGTTCTTAGTGGTAAGATGCTACCACAGCTCTCTGTGTGCATACGTATATACGTATGTGTGGAGTCTATTACCTCTATGGTATACTCAGTGTTCTCGCCAGAAATACTTTCAGGATGTTGATTAAGTACATACAATCCAGGGTTTTATTTAGAGGGGTGGGTGGGTGGGCATTCGCCCCTCCTTTGGAAATTAGGTTAGCAATATACAAGGAGAATGCAGTGTTTTAAAAACCTAAACAGCTATTCTTTTACCTTTTTTGTTCCATGTACCTACAATCTCTTCAAGGTCAAAGAGTAATTCTGTGCCACAATCAACCTTGAATGGTCCAAAATGGCCTCAAACACCACCTCATATAAGCTAAAAAGTCAAATTTTCACTGGAGCATACTGCCAGACCCCCTAGAAGGTGCACTCCCTTTGCCCCCCATTTTTTTCGTAAGTATTGTTTTGCCCCCCCTTGCCCATTTTTTATATTGTTTTCATTTGGACTTCCGGTGTGTAACCCTTGTCCGATATATATATATAATGTGGATTTGAAGAAAAGTCTTATAATAGAGAATTTATATAATAGTAATAGAGAAGTATGAATTTATACAGGAATGAGTTATAGGAATTGTTTTGAAAACAATTGCCAAATATGGCAATTGTTTTCAAAACAATTGTCCAGTTACAATAAACAGTATGTTCTATGAATGTTCAGCTGTGCACTTACCCTTCAATGCTTTGCAAGTGATTCGAGTGCGTGGGGTGGCAGCCCCCACGAGTTTTTAACTCGAATTACTTGTTCTAAATGAAACCCTGACAATCATATGTACATGCATACGTACATCATCATATACATATACGTATACATACGTACGTACAATGCATCACTTATTACTTGCAACTACAGTTTTGGGCACTAGCGTGATTTGTACTAAACATAGATTTTCAATGTTTTTCCTACAAATAGTATTAAATTTTACAAAAGACAGCATGTAGGACTGACATGCCCAAGATATCTGAGGAGGACACTGTGTACTGTATGCATACAACCTTTCACAGATCGTTGGTTGGTTTTCACGATTTTTATGGTTTTTATTTTTACAGATGCCCCTTGGTCCCATCTTTAGCCTACCACCAGCCCACCACCTTTAGTCTTTTATTGATATATTCTTCGTCTGTTTGTGGACCAAATCCATTAGAGAAAAGAGCGACATTGCTAAAGTGCTTATTGACATCTCCTGTTCTTCAGATGGCCATTTTGGTCATTTGGTCATTGGTCTAGCACTTCACCTAAATTTTTGTGTATGGCTTCCAATCTGCAAAGTCCACAGAAGTTTCATCTCACGAAAAATTGTATACATACAGTACACAGTAGAGTGGCTACTTCAACTGTACATTTGTATTTATATAGTCATCTGTAATGCCTGTTTAATGTTGCTGTATGTATGTACATTTAGTGTGCATATTTGGGTATAATATATTGCACTAAACACACTGTACAGGAGTTACTACTACCCCATGTACAGTAGAGAGTCAGTTATCTGAACATCATGGGACCAGAGAGTGTTCGGATAACTGAAATGTTTGGATAAGTGATCGATTTCTCAAAGTAATGTTTTAATATATCTTATACGCTTAGAATTACATTGTGTTTAGCAACAAGAAAACATCCACAGATGAAATCGTTAATTTGTAGCATAAATCACCAAATGACAAAAATCCACAGATGAAATCGTTAATTTGTAGCATAAATCACCAAATGACAAAAATATCTGCCTAAATGTATGCACACACACATGCACACACACACATGCATGTCATATGTTTTATCTCCCATCTTCATGACACAGGCTTATTTGGAGTTCTTTGCTAATGCTCTCTTCACACAAGGCCTTTTGGTTATCCTTCCAAACTACCCCCTCGTGAACTACCACATTGTCAACAAGAATGTGAGTTTCTGCAAACTAGTGGCTTTCTACTGTGCTGTTTCCATGATATTGTGACAGCCTTCCTTTGCCATACATGTGACGTTGCGACATCCCTCGATTGCTGTGCATGTGACGTTGCGACATCCCTCCATTGCTGTGCATGTGACGTTGCAACATCCCTCCTTTGCTGTGCATGTGACGTTGCAACATCCCTCCATTGCTGTGCATGTGACGTTGCGACATCCCTCCATTGCTGTGCATGTGACGTTTCGACATCCCTCCATTGCTGTGCATGTGACGTTGCGACATCCCTCCATTGCTGTGCATGTGACGTTGCAACATCCTTCCATTGCTATGCATGTGATGTTGTGACATCCCTCCATTGCTGTGCACGTGAAGTTGCGACATCCCTCCATTGCTGTGCATGTGACGTTGTGACATCCCTCCATTGCTGTGCATGTGACGTTGTGACATCCCTCCATTGCTGTGTTGTGACATTCTTACCTTACTGCGATGTGACATTGCGACATGTTTGTTTTGCCATGCATGCTGTGTTGCGACATCCCTCCATTGCTGTGTACATGAGTAATGGTCAGTGTTTACTGTCAACATTGCTATGACTCACTCTGTGTGTTTGTGTATTAATGTTTGTTGTGATATTGTTGTTAAAGGAATCATCAATCATAAAAATGATAAAACGCACACTACACGCATTAGTGATTCACATACTGAGAATAGAATGAAATCATAAGTTGATCTCGTTTAGTTTACTTTTGTATCCATGCTGACTTTATTTATTGTTTATTGTTGTTGTTTTAACTGTGCATAGGGTTCTCAAGACATAACAAACTGTACCTCAACATCAATTGCTGTCACTTGGGGGGTATTCCCTGGCAAGGAGATAGTCCAGCCTACAGTGGTAGACCCAGAGTCCTTCCAAGTCTGGAAAGTAAGGCCACATACATACATACCTCAGTATGATATGCTCTCGTAATGTTTTTACATTTTTATTGTTATTGTGCTGTGAAGGTGTACATAAATACAATTTCTTTGCATGTGTGTGTGTGTGTGTGTGTGTGTGTGTCTGTGTGTCTGTGTGTGTGTCTGTGTCTGTGTGTGTGTGTGTGTGTGTGTGTGTGTGTGTGTGTGTGCTTGTATAACCTTGTTGAGGAGTATGTACCCACACATACGTACGTATGTATAACACATTGAAAAGATTGCATCTCTGTATCCACCTTTAACGTTGTGTACCTATGTATCTCTAATTCTCCCCTCGGGGATTAGGACTCCCTCCCTCTACCCCTTATAGCCTCATGCAGTTTATTTCCAGCCCATTTCTAGTTGTGCCATTGTCTCCCCCATACATGCAGGATGAAGCCTTTGATCTCTGGCAGACTCACTGGGGATCACTCTACCCCCCTCAATCCCAATCGAGGGCAATCATCACTGACATTCAAGACTCTTACTACCTCATCAATCTTGTGGACAATGACTTTGTCAGGGGAAACTGCTTGTGGCAGTTGATTGAGGATGTGTTTGAGAAGATTAAGGAACCAGATTTTGGAAGTGGGCCTGTGTGTATGTGGGTGTGCTTGTGCGCATGCACATGTGTGTGTTTGTGTGTGTATGTGTGTGTGTGTGTGTGTGTGTGTGTGTGTGTGTGTGTGTGTGTGTGTGTGTTATGTGTGCATGTGTGTGATTATGTTGTAAGTGCATACAGTGTTTATATGGGTGTGAAGTTATGATTTCAGAGTGAATCCACAGATGTCATGGAGCATGTACGTACGTACATAATACGTGCATACGTATGTGCTGGAGTAGTCAACATACATACGTATATACGTCCATAGGTGTCACTGTTGGTGTCACTGTTGATGTCGCTGTTGGTGTCACTGTTGGTGTCACTGTTGATGTCGCTGTTGGTGTCATTTTGTGTATTTGTTCTGTACTACCCCTCAGAGATCCACCTCCTTCAAGAAGAGGACGGGGTGGAGGGTGGACCGCTTGACAATGAAGAACCAAATGCTGGCCAAGTCGAGGAAGGGAGTGGACTGCTGGAAGGGCTGAAGGACATTTGCAAGGGTGACATATCTCTACCACTGTGAAGTGCTAGTGCACACAAGGACCAAATTCATTCTGTTAACATTTTTAATCATTATCAGATAGTCACATTAATGCAATTTTTTTACAGTCAATTCCTGGCATCATCAGTGACCTGCAATTTATAGTGTTCTGTAAAATGTCCCGCGCTTGTATATGCAATCTGTTCCCGGAGCTGCAGTGATGCATGAGTGCAAGGGGACAATTTTGGTGGTATTCAATTTATATATGTTATATTATTATAATATGGTGCAATGTAGTTGTCACTGATTATTTATGCTATTTATCATTGTAATTTGTACCTTGGAAATTATATTGTGCAATTCAATGCAATATGATAAAATTGTAAGCCTTGTATGATATTAGCTTGCAGCCATGCATTTTTATCATGCATGCATACAATGTATGGATGGATGTTGATCATTGCATGCATGTGTGCATGATCGACCTGAAGCTGCGTGTTCTATAGGTGTGCATGCATGCATGTATACCTATTTTATATTATTTAATACTATATACCTCTTTTAACCACCCTCGTGAAAGACCACATAGCTCGTATACAATTTTAAGGCCG
The DNA here is from genome assembly GCA_963170055.1 of Halisarca cf. caerulea. Classification (NCBI taxonomy): domain Eukaryota; kingdom Metazoa; phylum Porifera; class Demospongiae; order Chondrillida; family Halisarcidae; genus Halisarca; species Halisarca cf. caerulea. Next base: position 39,483 of record CAUJGJ010000060.1, on the reverse strand, counting down.
CGGCCAGCCTTATATTGGGAACATACAAATGCACATAATATGTCCCATACATGGATACTAAATTCCCCCTTCAGAGACCACCTCTTTAAATTGGAGCTAGAGACCATCTTTCCCCTTAAGTGCATGTGGTCTCTCAAAAGAGGTACTGCATGCATGCTGTACGTATATATACACAATTGCAATTTGCAATATAATATGGTGATCATGCAATCAAAATTGTACACTGTATTTGAACTGATATCGATCACATGCATGCAGTTTCAAATTGTATAAATTATAATGTATATATATTATACATTACTCGCTCAATCTTGTATGCACACATATACTAGCATATATCCTAGGCCTGGCCATGCACATGCATGCATGCATGCATTCAGGGCATCTATAAAACAATTATATGCATGCATAATAATATTAATGAATTCCATTATTTAAAACTTTGAAAATGTACAGCTATTATAATATATAGAATTGCAGTGCACAAACAATCTTAATTATACTATAACATTACAATTAAATGAATATTCATAATAATAATGTATTTATAATACAGGTAATAATATCATACAATTTTTAATAATTATATTTTGTGCTAAATAAAATGATAAATTCCAAGACTGCAATGATTACAGTGTATATTCAATTTATTTAGGATTGAAATTACAGCAGCTCTGAACAATTGTAGAAACCTCAAGTTCCTTCTTTGGTTGCCAATGGAAACAAAGGTGGGCAGGACCAGCTGCAATCACTCAGTGTACGGTGTATCGCCATGGCAACAGCCATAGTCACATGATCATTTCCTTCCTTAGCGACAATCTGAATTCCAAGGGGAAGTCCCTCTCTACTGGTTCCTATGGGAACAGTGGTTGAAGGAAGCTTCAATACATTGACAATAGCACAGTAAAGGAAGTCAAAGGGATGAAATATGGATCGATGGTGTTTGAAAGCAGGATTGGGCATGGTTGGGTACAGCAATACACCATTGTCTCCCATCAATTCTTCGAGTTCTTGTTTGAGCTCGTCTCTCTGTCTGTGAGCTTCAGCATTGTCTTCTCCAATCTTTGGTGGACCTGAAAATGCATCCATCACAGTTTGTATGATGGCTGGAAATGTCAGTTTTGACTGCCCAAACGTCCACTTCCCTAGTTCCCAGAAAGGGCTAATGCTACCCTCGCAGTTTGCTAGTATCTCCTTAGCCTTAGGTCCGGTGTCCTCTGAGGAAATGTCGTTCCACAGGTCAAATGCATTCTTTAGTGCAGGAACTGACACAGTCTCAACTGTTGCCTGAAACTCTTCCTTCAAATGTTGCTGTACTCTCGACTGAGCGTCCCTTATCTCGGGATGAACGGTGCTAGCCTTGGACCCACCATCGTCGGGAATTGAGATAACTTTTAGAGAAGATAAATCAACACGTTGGGAAAGATATGTGAAGCTATTTACATCGCTTAGGGAATTCCCCACCATTGTATCCATAGCAAGAGGTAGGTCCTCGGGGTACCTACACAAAGTTCCAGCAGTGATCATGTATGAACAGGGACCGTCAGAAAGCGGCCATGTTCTCTGGCAGCACACTACACCGGCACTGGGTTTGTGGGAGAACAAGCCATTGCAAAACGCTGGCATCCGCACACTCCCTCCAGCATCTGTTCCAATACCCAGAACAGATCCCGCCGAAGCGACAATTGCACCTTCCCCACCTGAGCTCCCACCAGTACTGTGGTCTAAGTTGTGCGGGTTGTTGGTCATCCCGTACACGTTGTTGTATGTCTCGAACCACGTGCACGCCTCACTGCAGTTGGTCCCGCAAAGAGGGATGCCGCCAGCCTGGCGCATGTTCCTGACAATGGTTGCGTCTTCTTCTCCTACCGTCCCCACTCTCTTCACCAGCCCTGCTGTGTACGGCATACCAGACACTGATATGCACTCTTTGAAGGTAAAGGGAACTCCAAGCAAAGGTTTCTCCTTTAGGAGTTCCTCTGAAGAAAGCTGACTTTCTCTAACATATGCATCCACGGCCATAGCTTCATCAATTGCTTTCTGCAGAACACATAAAAAGTATCATACTTACCATATATCGTTAATGTCATATTTAAAAAAAAAATTACCACTGTGACAATGAATAACTAAACATAACACCTAAAATATTTCAAAACAATAGTCTTCGTTCTCACACAAGTGAACCATACATGTACATGTACTTATACCGTATGCGCTTTAATTTTCGCGGGGGGTATATTTCGCGGATTTAGTCTTTTACCGATTTTCATGTTTTAATATTCGTGGACGCCCATGTTTTGCCATTGCACAAGAGCCTGATCTAAATTTTCGTGGGTCTAAACTTTCGCAGATGGCTTCCAATCCGTGAATACCATGAATATTAAAGTGCATACTGTATGTACGCAATGACAAGCAATGGGGGGGGGGGGGGGGGGGGGGAGGGGTGGCTCAGCAGATTATAGCACTGGAAGTTAAGCTGCATGGGGTACTATCCCAGCTGTGTGCCATTTGACGTTTTCTCTCCCTGCTCCCCCCCTGCCACCAACCTGGGCATACATGACAAGATGATCTACTGCAGCCACCAAATTAATGCACTGTAGAATTTGATTTGATCTGGGGGCCTTAATAGTGGCCTCTGACTAATGGCTCACCCAGTTAATATGAGAAAGTAGTTTTATCATTATTAGCAGTCAAAAGTCTGAGAATTGTACACACATAACACAGTTGCACATGATATGTGCACAGCTACACAATACCAAACAAGATGAGGTGTATATACTGAGGACATTTGTACCTCTGTAACTGTAATTGAAACAGTAGCCTCAAGTCTGAGCATCTGGGAGGGTTTGTCTCTGCAAAGCAAACCATGGATATGTATGGTTTCCCCAAAAACAAACTTTTGTAATCTTCTTTTATGAGTAAACCCATGAATGACTTCATTTTATTGCAAAAGGTGTAAACACACACACAGCACACCTCCAGCTCAAAGTACCAGAAAAGTGTACTGTATGAAGCTATGGATGACTATCAAAGAATAGAATACATACCTAATATTATGTCTAATTTAGTGATGGTTCCCCCTCAAATGTTCACTCCCAGATGAAACCCGGCCTATAACCTGGCATCACAGACCCCTCCTTATAACCTGGCATCACAGACTCCTCCTTATAACCTGGCATCACAGACCCCTTCTTATAACCTGGCATCAAAGACCCCTCCTTATAACCTGGCATCACAGACCCCTCCTTATAACCTGGCATCACAGACCCCTCCTTATAACCTGGCATCACAGACCCCTCCTTATAACCTGGCATCACAGACCCCTCCTTATAACCTGGCATCACAGACCCCTCCTTATAACCTGGCATCACAGACCCCTCCTTATAACCTGGCATCACAGACCCCTCCTTATAACCTGGTATCACAGACCCCTCCTTATAACCTGACATCACAGACCCCTCCTTATAACACATATACAATGAACCTTGCTTAGTACATACCTTGACAGGGACACAAAACCAGTACCTACTATATCAGGGGTGGTTTTTGTACATGAGGCATACACAGGGGCAGAATGACGAGTAGTTGCTATCCAGGAGTATGTACTAAGCGAGTTACGTACTTACTAAGCAAGTTCCACTGTACTGCAGAAAGTTCTTTCTATGCATTGCCCTTCAAATCACGGAACAAAAATGATACAAAAATAAGCCTCTAACTCGGGGTTAACGCTGTCCCGGTGGCTGGACCACTGGACCGGCACTTGACAAGATGTAAAGAGAACTACAGTGAACCTGTATAATACGGACACCAGTGTTCTCCCCAGAAATAATTTCAGGCATGTTAAATATGTACATACGCACATGCATACGTACATCATCATATACATACAATACATCATAAATTGCTTGCAACTTCAATTAGTGCACCAGCATGATCTGTACTAAACATAGATTTTCCATAATCTATGAATGCATGTATGTTTTATTCTACAAACGGTATCAAATGTTAGACAAGAAGGCATGTTGGACCGACATATCTTAAGATACCTAGGGAGAACACTGACGGACACCTTAGGGACCAACAAAAGTGTGCTGATTTCCAGGGTTGCCCCAATATGTCATTCATATGTGTATGAGAATTTGGGACCATAACCTAATGTCCAGTTATTACAGGTGTTCAGCTTTTCAAGTGTCCTGAATAGCAGGCCTCACTGTATATTGACCAAGTCTCAGACACAGGGTTCTTGAGTAAAGTGCTTCCTTGGTAAGGACAGACAGAGTGACACTTCAAAAACAAGAACAGACTGTTCAAACAAAATGGCAGCAGATGCAGGAATCACTTTGAATTTTCCAATTTATTCTACATGAAGGGAAGTGTCTGGATATGCAGTATAACCTAACACAGAATGTGCCATTAATAGTTATAAAAGATAAGGAAATTGCATGCTACACACCAGTGAAAAAACGATAATGTAGCCATTGAAACCTATGAAAGTGTACATGCATACCATGCATGGTGAAGGAGCATAATGACTGCATGGGTAACTTCTTCATGGGTAACTTCTTCATGGTTAATTTCTCCATGGCTAATTTCTCCATGGCTAACTTCCCCATGGCCTCTACCCCTCTAATCCAGCCCCCTGAATTGGGGACACCCCTCTAATGTGGACACATACCACTGGAACCAAATATTCCACTATAATAAGCCACAGTACATCTCCAACCCCTGAAATGAGGATACCTCGATAATCAGGACAGTGCTTTCAGGTCCCAAGGTGTCCGCATTAGAGGGGTTCCACTGTACAGTGGAGCCTCTGATAGTGGACTCTCCCAAATAAGGACGCACTATAATAAACCTCTCTACAAAGGACATGACTTATGGTCCCAGTATAATTCCTACAATACATTTTGAACCTCCCAAAGAGGAGAACCTCTCTACAAAGAACAAATCAGCTGAATTCATGCTGTCCCCAAAGTGTCCTTTATTCGGAGGTTCCACTAGTACTGCCGCAGTAGCTGTATGGGTTGTACCATAGATATTATCTACGTAACCGGTTGCGTAGGTTAGAGTATCTATGGTTGTACTAGTGCTAACCCCAACTGCATGGGTACTCATATACACACCTTACAACTGTGTACTGTATATGTATTTAAACAGTGCATATTATTTGGCATATTACAACATAGGTTTGAGTATCTATGATTACAGTAACTGTATCTATGATCCCACATGAAGTGGGTACGTAGTATTGAATATCTATGTATATCTACCTATGGTGGAACCAGACCACTCTACGCTAGACAGGGCTAAATACCAACATTCAATTTAACTAAACCCACCCACTTCTATATACGCCTCACAGCTAGGGATGTGATTTCACGTACCTCGAATCGCTTGGTGACGACGGCATTCAATGAAGGATTGACAGCTTCTATCCTCTTGATAAACGTACGAACGACTGTTTCGGACGAGTAAACTCGTTCAGATATCTTCTTAGCGATTGAAGTCGCTGGAGATGTCAGTATTTCTATTTCTATACTGTCAAAGATTGTTTCGAGATCATCTGTACGAGAGGATCCCAACAATCTGGAGTCAGCCATTTTCGCGATCGGCGTTTGTTGCAAGGTGGGCGTTTAACTGAACTGTAATAATAGACACTCGACCCTCGCCCAAATAAAATGGCGGGCGGAAGTGGGTCTGGGTACGAGAAGCCAAATAAAATGGCGGGCGGAAGTGGGTCTGGGTACGAGACTAACACCTTTGTGACGGGAAGGTAGGCAGTGGGATGGTCTGAAGACATGCAAGATCAGACATGGATGTGATGACTGAACTGAGCAACTAAATATGATACAAAATAGGGGTCACAATGAAAAATTCATTGCCGTCGGAATCATCCGAAAATACTGTTTTAGATGAAATTCAGTACGGCGAATCTAATGGTGGTAACCGTTTTTCGATTGGTCGAAGTATGACCAAGTTATGCATAAAAATTAATGAAAATTGTGGTGCAACGCACGCGAGAAAACTACTTTCCACCAACGCGGAGTTAAATGAAATGGATCCAAAATTGTAGCAGATACTCACTACTGTCATGATCGACTAGGAAAGGCGTATTTCGGACAGTTATCCTTGCATTTGTCGGAGGGGGGGTCTCCGAAATTTCCACACTAAACGTCCTTACAAGCTCGAAACATACGCGAAACAAACCCTCACGCTGTGCAAGGATGATCCATCCCTCGGCTATCCATAGCAGAAAATTGGGGGAGATTGCTCTACTTAAACCACCTGCGTTGCAGCAAAATATGATTTTACGCATAACTTGGTCATACTTCAACCAATCGAAAAACGGTCACCACCATTAGATTCGCCGTACTGACTTTCATCTAAAACATTATTTTCGGATGTTTCCGACAGCAATGATATTTTTCATTGTGACCCCTATACAAAAGAATGAAATATATATGTATTGTAACAGCTTTAATCGCGTAATAGTTGTATTATAATAGATTAAAACTGATCATGAGTCTCCAGCATAATTCCAGTATTCATGATTCTACTCCTTGAGTCAAGGGGAAAAGAGGGGGGCATGACCATCTGCAGTCAGTCATTGTACGTTCTAGCTCCATGGCAACCGCCATTGTCAGGTGATCATTACCTTCCTTAGCAACGATTTGAAGGCCAAGGGGAAGTCCCTCTGTACTCCTTCCAATGGGTACTGTGGTAGCTGGCATTCGCAGCACACTGAATACGCACGTGTACACAAAGTCACTGAGATGGAACCAAGTTTGGTAGTGCTTGCAGGCGGGAATGGGTCTTGTTGGATACAAGAGGACTCCATTGTCTCCTATGAGGTCTTCTAACTCCTGCTTGAGCTCGTCTCTCTGCCTGTGAGCTTCAGCATTGTCTTCTCCAAACTTTGGTGGACTAGACGTCTTCTCCATGATACCTTGCACAATGGAAGCAAGCATGTAATCTGATTGCCTAAACAGCCATTTCCCCAGCTCCCAGAAAGGGCTGATCCTCCCATCACCGTTTGCAAACATCTCACATAAAGTAGGTCCAGTGTCTTCTCCAGCTAAGTCCATGTACAGTTGGTACATGTTCTTGAATGCAGGAACAGATGCAGTCTCAACAGAGGCATGCAATTCTTCCTTCAAGTGTTTCTCTACACCAGACTGAATGGCTCTAATCTCATCACAGACTTCAGTGGCACTTGATCCTCCATCGTCTGCAATGGAGACAACTTTCAGAGAAGACACGTTTACTGTCCGTACTTGCTGTGTGAAGCTGCCTACATCAACGTGAGAATGGCCAGCAAGTATGTCCACAACAAGTGGCATATCCACAGCATAGCGACACATGGGTCCGAAAGCCACCATGTAACTGCCTGGACCTTGAGGAAGGGGATATATTGATTCTGAAGGTATCAAATCTGCACTGTGCTTGTGGGAGAACAGACCATTGCAGAAAGCAGGATAGCGTAGACTACCTCCGCCGTCAGTCCCAACACCAATGACAGATGCACCCGAGCCAACAATGGCCCCCTCCCCACCAGAGCTGCCCCCAACAGTGTGGTCCAAATTGTAGGGGTTTCGTGTAAGCCCGTAAACGTTGTTCTCACTTTCAAACCATCTGCAAGCCTCACTGACATTGCTCCCGCCTAGGGGAATGGCTCCAGCCTGGCGCATGTTCCTGATTGTCGGAGCATCTTCTTCTCCTACCGTCCCCACTCTCTTCACCAGACCTGCTGTGTACGGCATACCAGACACTGATATGCACTCTTTGAAGGTAAAGGGAACTCCAAGCAAAGGTTTCTCCTTCAAAAGCTCCTCTGAATTGAGTGGACTTTCTTTTACAAAAGAATCTGTAGCCACGGCATCTTCGATGGCTTCCTACATAAGTGGAATAAAAATTCCATGCTATATAGATCCAGAACATGTGTGTGTGTGTGTGTGTGTGTGTGTGTGTGTGTGTGTGTGTGTGTGTGTATGTGTGCGTGCGTGCGTGCGTGCGTGCGTGCATGCGTGCGTGCAGGCATGTGTCACTGTGTGTGTGTGTGCGTGTGCATGTGTGTGGTGTACATGCTCAGATAATTGGGAACAGGCCTTTAACTTTGCTATGGTTTAAGCTGCCTAGCCTTAATTGCTGGATAGTGCTGCAAGAACCTACTCCTAATTCATGGAGACAGCAATGAAGAGAAATATAGTGTGTGGCGGCCTATGGTGTAGGCTGCAGTTGGGGCTGGTTCGTACCATCGTTCCAAATAACACCTTTTATCGAATTGTCTTAAAGATCCAGTAAAATATAAGGGGGGGGGGGGGGGTAATTTGGAACATGGTCTGTATGGTAACTTTTGTTGTGGTTAAGTTTCCTAGCCACTCTTGTCACTGCCAAACTCCTCCTTCATGGAGACAATGCAGACGAGAAATAATGGATGTAGCTTGTGGTTGACACTGCTTTTGGCCTGACTGTTCCAAATTACCTACCGTTCCAAATTACCCCCCTTTACTTTAACCATAGAGGGTTAGAGTATCTACGCTTTAACTTATTCGTAATAAAATATAGTCCTGCGTTATACCATAGACCATAGACAATCTATACATACGTAGGCTACGTATATGTATAGATTAGCTATGCATAGACCCTGTAGGATCCAGGGTTGTACGCTTACCTCGAACCGCTTGGTGACAAGGGCATTGATAGAAGGATTAACTGCTTCGATCCTTTTGATGAACGTACGTACGACTCTCTCTGAAGAGTAGACTCGTTCAGATATCTTCTTAGCGATCACAGTTGCCGGCGTCGTCAGAATCTCTACTTCGATTGCATTGTACACGACTCCTTCTCGTGAGGCTGCCATGGTAATTTTACAAGAAGAACCAGGTTCGCTAATTACGATGTGTACGCATTTTATTATTGATATAGAGAGGACATCATCAAGGAAGCGATGACATGCCGCACTACCCTGATGATATCGGCTTACCGATCACGTGTACGCGTGCAGATAACCTCTCTATAACGAACACTTTGGGATGTGAAAAACAGTACAGTCAAACCTCGTTAGTGAGTACACCTGGGGACCCTGCAAATTGCTACTCACTATCAGTAGTACTTGCTAACCATATAGATTAGTATTATGGGTTATAAGCTGGGGTATCATATCCTTGTACTTCCTAACCAGGTATTACTCATTAACAGTGTTCTTACTAATGAGGTTCTACTGTATGTTGTACAGAGGTTTTCACTACTTAGAGGTCATTATATAATCTATCTGGAGCCACAAAAACAGTCTGTTGTAGAGAGGTGTTTGCTATTAGGGGAGTTCGTTGTAAGAGGCTCCACTGTGGCTATTGGCGAGTTGATATTCGACATGTACGTGTGATACATGCATGCCAACCCGCATGATGCATATATGTACAAGACCTGAGTGTGAGTGTATGCGGAGATGTATGTCATCAATAGAATATTATACATGGAAAAACATGCATAGGAGGCAGACATTGAACCCATGCAATGAAAATATAATTGCATCATAAAAGACGTTTGGTACAAACTCATGAGCACCGCATGCATGCAACTGGTTTCAGCAAATTTAATATGGCTGGTGTTTTAGCATTTGACTGGCTGGAAGTGGATGCATGGATCACATGCAGCAAATTATGACAAGATGCACATGTATGCACGTATAACGTTCCAGTTACTCGTCTCGATATAATTCAACTCCAATACACAGTTTCATATTACATGGACAGACGAGTCACTGGAACGTTACACGTGCATGCGTGTGCATCTTGTCATAATTTGCTGCATGTGATCCACTTCTAGCCACATCTCACCTACAGTACATACGCTACTGCCTAGCAATAAGACACAATTGTTCCACACAAGAGGTGCATGCTGCACTCTCCCTTGCTTGCAACTAGTCAGTTACACACACATCTACAACAGTATAACCTATATTACATGCACCACTAAAATTTACAAATTAAGTACACCATGCATATGCATGTATACACAAAGTCACTATGTTACACGTGTGCTAGATATGCATGTGATTGTTGTAAACTAATGGACAACACTTTAAATGTGTTTGTGAACTTAATTTGTGCATATATATATACTATATGCATGCGTGCATGTACATATATTGTGCTAAGGAATTTCGATCCCCTATATATATATATAGGAATGCATAAGAATTAATATGACATTAATATTGTAGCTTGTATTTGTATACAATGTATATAGCTTGCATGATGTGCACATATAGCAATAGGTGCATGTATATAATCATATTATGTATATAATCATAATTATAACAGAAGCTGTATAGTGGTCGTTCATTGCATGCATGCATGCATGTGCGCTGTGTCTGCATGTGTGGGTGCATGATCATGCATAATATGCATGTGCTCATGTATGCAGTTTGTGAGCTAGTGCAAGTTATTCGTGTATAAATTATAAGTGCTGTAGCTGTATGGTCCGGGCACGGGCAAGCATGTGCCCATGCAGCCCAAGCAAGCTACCTATAGGTGCATGCATGCAGCCCAAGCTACCTATAGGTGCATGCATGCAGCCCAAGCTAACTATAGGTGCATGCATGCAGCCCAAGCTACCTATAGGTGCATGCATGCAGCCCAAGCTACCTATAGGTGCATGCATGCAGCCCAAGCTAACTATAGGTGCATGCATGCAGCCCAAGCTACCTATAGGTGCATGCATGCAGCCCAAGCTACCTATAGGTGCATGCATGCAGCCCAAGCTAACTATAGGTGCATGCATGCAGCCCAAGCTACCTATAGGTGCATGCATGCAGCCCAAGCTACCTATAGGTGCATGCATGCAGCCCAAGCTACCTATAGGTGCATGCATGCAGCCCAAGCTAACTATAGGTGCATGCATGCAGCCCAAGCTACCTATAGGTGCATGCATGCAGCCCAAGCTACCTATAGGTGCATGCATGCAGCCCAAGCTACCTATAGGTGCATGCATGCAGCCCAAGCTACCTATAGGTGCATGCATGTAGCCCAAGCTACCTATAGGTGCATGCATGCAGCCCAAGCTACCTATAGGTGCATGCATGCAGCCCAAGCTACCTATAGGTGCATGCATGCAGCCCAAGCTACCTATAGGTGCATGCATGCAGCCCAAGCTACCTATAGGTGCATGCATGCAGCTGGGACGTATACAGCCCATGCACATTATAGCTCACTTCACACACATTCACGTGCACCTCTATATCTGGCTGCCCCAGTATAAGCACATAATATATTATATTGTGCAGTATAACCGGCCATGCATGCATGGCCCACAATTTCAGCAAATTTGATCATACATCAATCCTGCATGCCTCTCCACAATAATGCATCCTATGCAACATATATATATATATATATATATATATATATATATATATATATATATATATATATATATATATATATAATATAAACCCCTTACACATGCCGCTGGAACCAATTGAATAACTCTTCATACTTTGCCCTATAGTATATCTTCAACCCCTGAAATGAGGACACCTCAATTATCAGGACGGTACGTCGTTTCTGGTCCCATCGGTTTCTGGAATAGAGGGTTGGGTTCCACTGCAAATGTATATAATTATTTACATTACATATACCACATGCTCTCGATCGACTATATACACACTCATATATACATGCATACACCATGCATGTATATGCAATCGACTTGACCATAATATAATCCAAAATATGTACACTATAGTATAATGCATATACCCCCCGCCACCACCACCACACACACACACACACACACACACACACACACACACACACACACACACACACACACACACACACACACACACACACACACACACACACACACACCTTCCCCCCTCGATCCCAGAGTTGCACAGACCAACCAAAGGCACTCAATATGCAAAACCATACACTTGGGCACAGAAAGGCAAAATAATTCTGATACAAAGCTGATTGATGGCATGGCTATTATATATTTTCAGTGGACGGAAAGAGGTGATAGATTTACGCATGACGATCATGCGCAACAGCTGAACTTGCCCATTAGTTACACATTATACGTTATTCAATCTGTGATTGTCAACACCAAATATAAGACTTTGGAACCAGCCCGAAACAAAACAAAAGGAAAAAAAGAAAAAGAAAGCAAAATCGGAAATACTAAAGGTTACATTGCCTCTACTTCGTCTCGCTTACAGCAACAGGGGCAACACACCCACTCCCTTATCTTGTCAGCGCATTTCTTCAGGAGCAAAATGAAT
>CAUJGJ010000060.1:15000-27000 GCA_963170055.1 Halisarca cf. caerulea | reverse complement strand
TTTATTGTAATTCCTTGATTGTCTAAATTTCTCGGATTGGATGCCGAGATGGCTTCAGATAATATGGAAGCAAAGTACATGAAACTCAGCAGCATCTACGGAGAGATGTGGTAAAGAACGGACGTACTAAAGACAAGTGTGTGTGTACATGCGTGCGGTGTGTGTGTGTGTGTGTGTGTGTGTGTTGTGTGTGTGTATGCATTTGAGCGTAAATGTGTGCGTGTGTGTATGGAGTTTGTGTGTGCATGCATCCACAAATGCGTGGACGTATGCCATATGTGTAAGCATGTACATACATGCATGTATGTACGTACATGTACATGTGTGCATGTGTGTGTATATACATACATGCATGTGTGCATGCATATGTGTATGCATGCATTTTCATATGTGTGTATGTGTATGCATGTATGTATGTAACGTGTGTGTGCATACATGTGTGCATAAGTGTGCACTTTGCATACCTGACTACTGACAACACAGGTGGAATACAGCTTCTGAGCTGCAATCTGCGATCCACCTGCATGGAAATGGACAAGTGAAACAAAGTGTGCACAACCATACAAACACCACACATGCACCACTACATGCGAGTGTCCAACTGCACACATGGAAAAAATCAAAAACTTGCTAGCTATAACATTAAAACGTAAAACATGACACATAATATTAAAATTAATACACAGAAACACAGAAATATGTGTACACAATACACACGCACACAAAGCATAACACCATACGAGGACAACCAAGGAACGTATATAAAGAACATTGCACAATACGCACACAAGAAAAAGCATACATATATACTGTCCAAGCATGAATACAGAGGACTCCTCTATTCCGGACACGTGCACCTTGGGACTGGAAAAGATTGCCCTGATTCTTGAGGTGACCTCATTTCAGGGTTGAAGATGTACTACGGCAAAGTATAGGGGATCATTTGGTTCCAGTGACATGTCTCCATACTGTAAACACTGGCTGTTAAGCGCAGGCGCTTATAGATTTGGCAGGAAGGAAATAGGCATCTTTTTAACACAGAGTACCTGCTTAATATTGATACATTTCTGCGCAATGCAGAATATGGCATCTACAGCTTCTGTTGGCATAGAACATTACCTTCTGTGCAGTGTAGTCCATGGACAAGTTTAGACTCCTTTCATTGGAGAGGAATTAAACATGGAGAAAGAGGAAGGTAGTGAACAGGTTGCTTTCCCGGTTTATTCTTACTCTTCCTGAACTAAAAATCAACGCATTTAGTTTCTCTTCTCTTGAGTAAGTATTCCTCTTAGTCTGTGCTTGCTTTGACAGTACAGATTGTGTGGATGTATTAGCAGCAGCTTCAGGAACCTCAGCCATGCTCTCCAACACATGTAGATTACCGTCACACCTGGTTTATCCAAAACTGGTTTATCTGAAAACCTCATTTATCCGACAGTCTGCTGTGAATCACCATCACTACTCTGTGTACAATCTACCCTGATTTATCCAACACCTGGTTTATCTGACACATTTTATGAGGAACGAGGGCCCACTGTATCTAGAACTCAATGGGTACCGTACTTAATAAATATACCTTAATACCAACAGCCAGGTAGGTGTTTAACAAAAAGAGAGTGCTAAAATTCAAGCAGCCATTAATAACCAGCGTTTATGGTATTAGAGGGGTATCCACAATAATAATAATAATAATCTATTAAGGGGTCTGGATTAGAAGGGCTACATTGTGCTAGGTTTATGGTATAAAGCAAGTACATACATATGTATGTATGAACAACAAACTATGTTTACAACGGAATCCAAACACACACACGCACACACACACACACACACACACACACACACACATACGTACACACACACACACATACGTACACACACACACACACACACACATACGTACACACACACACACACATACGTACACACACACACACACACACACACACACACACACACACACACACACACACACACACGGACACACACACATGGACACACACACACACACGTACACAAACACATGAGCCATCAAGCATACATGCATGCACACATTCACGTATATACGAACGTATTCACGTACACACACTTTCACATGCACACATGGATGTTAGAACCAGGGGTGCAAATATTACATTTATCATTACTTTCAGTAGTAAACCATATAACAAGGGCATCATACAGATTCAAGCACTTCAGGACAGCACCTCAACTACCAAATGATCTCCTACACTATTGACACATACACTAAAACCCTCGTACTCTTAAAAGAAAACATGCACACACATACACATGCACACACACACACACACACACACACACACACACACACACACACACACACACACACACACACACAACTCACCACAGAGAGTAGCAGTGGACACAGAAAGGTACAATCCTTGAAGAAAGGCCAGGAGAGTGTACAAGTGTGAGTCTTTGTCAACAGTGTTAATTTCCGCATAAGGCTCAAAATGAATGAAAGAGGTTCTCTGAAGTTTAGTAAAAGCGGGAAGAAAAAAGTAGACGATAAAACTATGACATTGTTGTACTTAGTCTACATGCACAGACAAAATGGCACCTTTAGATCTGTTATCTAGGGATATACATACATACTATAATGAGCATAGGCGTAGGAACCAGGGGGGCCAGGGGGGCCATGGCCCCCTCACTTTTCAGGAGTAGGGGTCAAATATCATACACGTGTCTAACATATTGCTTTTCATATGCTCCATCTAGAACCTTACGGCCCCCTCACTTGTGTGAGTGTTCCTACACTCCTGATGAGTATAACTTATATACGTATGTACATAATAATATTATAATATAATACATATGTATATACTACATAAGTACAAGGGTAGGAAGGAACAATACAATACCAAAGGCAAAGGGGATATCCATACATGTTTCAAAATTCATTCATAGTCGAAGTGAACTTTTTTCCTGCAGCAGTGTGGTGCTAGTTGTAGGCAGCTGTTACAAGCTACTCTACAGAGGGGCAGTTCTGCTATCAGGAATTGAAACATGCATTATAGAAGAGCTGATTTTGCTGCTTTGTTGCTGTGAACCATTGCATGCACAATATATCCATACAGACTATAGTAACCCGTGGAGTATGGTTGTCTCACAATGAGAACGCACAGTGCCATCCAATGGTGGTGAACTCAGACCTACGATTTTGCATGCAAGGACTACAGCTGAGTCCCTGATAGCGGACACTCCGAAATAAGGACAACCTCCCTACAAAGGACACAACTTTAGGTCCAACAATGTAAGGTTGCAATAATGCACCTAGCAGTTTTATCCTTTATAGAGAGGTTGTTCTTCATCAAAGGTAGAAATGTATGGAAACATCTGAAAACAGACACTTATGAAACTGAAACTATGGGATTGTAAAGTACTTGTAGATAAGGACTGTGCCCTTGTTATTTTGGGAGTCTACTATCACAATAGGTTGGGCTGTTTAGCTACGAATGCTGCATGTACTTTGTGTACTCACATCAAATCTGTAAATGAGAGTGTAGATCCCAGCATACAGGAGAACGGATGAGAGGAAGCATTGGACAAGAAACCAAAAGCTTGCTTTGCGAAGAATAATTTGGCGAGCTAGTTTGACTGGAAAGAAAAGTAGAAACTAAATGATAAATGCATTATATCAAGCCATACAAAACTCTCTGTATGTGTGCAAGTGCGCATGCAAGTACATTAGTATGCAAGTATCTGTGTGTGTGTGTGCATGTGCGCGCGTGAGTGTGCATGTGTGTGTGTGTGTGTGTGTGTGTGTATGTGTGTGTGTGTGTGTGTGTGTGTGTGCGTGCGCACATGTGTTTGTGTGCTAAATACTAAAGTCAATTATATACATGACAAGTACAATGTCATACATTATATAATCCATCAATATTTCATGAAACACAGTAGTGGTTCATATGTAGGGATAACACGGAAAAAATTTGGCCGCCCATAGATCTGGACTGAGTGTATTTTCGCTGAAACTTGTAATCCTACATGTTCATTTGTATAGTGCATGGTCAGTAGGCTTACATCAATGCGCTAGCATGCACGATAGCGCACGCAGGACTCACCCGTGGCAGCCACCATCAATATGAAATGAATGCCTTCGATAACCATCATCAAAATATTGCACTGAAATGGAGACATTTTGAAAACATAACACAGTATATACACATGACAGCAGTTTGAGTTGTAGATACAGCACAAATGTTAGCATAACTATGCTTCGGTATTAAACCTTTCGAATAAACTACATTATATAATTCTATTGTGTACAAAACGATTTAGCCCTATAGAATCTGTACTTGATTAGATGGAGAAGTCTTAAGAAATTACAAACTTGTGGTGCTGTACTTGGCCGGGTAATTCACATATCCTAATATTTGGGTTATAGCCAAAAGGTCAAAATGGTCTGACAAAGTTCAAATGATGGCCACTCTCTCTGGCACTGTTGTACTAGTGAAGATACTTGTCTATCAAAGTGAAAATACCTTATTGTACACCTCTCTGTATACGGAACAGCTTACATGTATCTTGTGCACTTCGAGTACTGAGCAAACCCATGCATGCACACTTTGCCTATGGGGTAAACATCTAGTCTTGCTAACCAGCATAAATTTGCATTAGTGTGTGTATGCAGAACAAACTTCCAGTGTATGTGTGAGACATAACTATATACGCACAGTTCGAAAGACTAGTAAATATGCTGGTGACTATGTATATGCATGCACTGTCCAAGTACATCGATTAAGCTAGGGTTAGGTAAGCTTAGGTTATCAGGGAGAGCCTTTGGCCAATGGCTACTATCCTAGGCACCCACATTCCAGATTCCAGATTCCAGTGCTGTAATGTTCTGGCATGTCCCCCTTCATTCTAAATGTACAGGGTTGCTCAGCCCCAGTGAGATTGGGTTTGTTTCATAAATTTCAGTTGTTTCAGACCTAAAGGCTAATCAGGGTAGTCCTCCATTCTTCTAGAATATTCTCCTTGTGGTGCATGCTATCACTAATCAAAATCAAAGTTAAAATACTACACAGCTGAGTACCCAGTACACTGTTGGAAACTGCTCCGGTGGGCAACACAGTTTTTGGCCTCAGACTTACGAACATATGCTAGGCCACACATGTACGCACTCACTATGAGATCAATGGTCGTCCTCTCAAACTGTCCTTGCAACACACCATCAATTATAGTCAGAATCCCGACGACAACAACCTTTGGAAGAGGAGAACAGATAGGAATGACTCATATGTATGACAAACTAGTGTAGTGGGCATATAGCAGACTTAACACGTAACCACATTATGTGTCTTTATCATACAAAGGTAGTCTATCATATCCAGATTCATGGATGTAGACATACGTAACCCAATGCCAGGCTACTACAAATGAGAAACCATAGGTCACATGTTAAAATTAACCTACACCACTACATTATGCATGTTCACATTATAAAGTAGTCTATCATATCCAGATTCATAGATGTGGACAAAACATCATTGCTGGGCTACTAAAGACTGGAAGGTGTGTGCCCAAGAACACAATGGATCGTGTCAAATCTTGTGCAAATGATCAGAGATCTGCCACACAACCTGCATGAAGTAGGCACCTGCACGCAAGAAGCTATTGGATAGGTATATACGTACAGTACACACATGTACATAGCAGGTGAAGAACATTAGGCAATTCAGTGAAGTCTGTTTTAAACTACTTGTTTATAAGGACCCTATCTCTCTATAGAGACCACTCCAGGCTAGATCATAAGTCACCTTAATGATATACCAATGTACTTCTGTATAAAGACCACCTCTCTACAGAGACCACTCCAGGCTAGATCATAAGTCACCTTAATGATATGCCAAAATGTACTTTTGCATAAAGACCACCTCTCTACACAGATCACTGTTGAGCCTGATTAGTGTTGAGTCCTCAAGTGGCCTTTATAGACAGGTTTCACTGACAAAAAATTGCCATATGTGAAAACACAGTTGATAGCACCATCAATTTCTGATGAAAATTTGATTCTGATTTTCAAAATATTGTAGTGGCAACATCCTACCACGTAAAGTACTCACTTCAGAAAACAACAGGCGGCCATGTTTCTGGCCCATACCTACTTATTAGCCGATCCCCAAGATTAATTACAGCTTCCTCTGATCATTCACTGTTTTCCCCAATTATTCACCAATTCCTCATTCCTCCAACTATTCTTCAGTCAAAATATGACTTCCAACTCTAAACAATTTCACTTTGCTGAAAATGGCTCTGATGAAATTAGGGACTATAAGCTTAGTGTTATTGGCAATGTAAGGAACAAAACTCCATGCAGTGAAATTGAAATTCACTTTCAATGTCATTGAAAACACAATGTCTGCATGTACAATGACAATTCAGCGGAAAATAGGTCTTTCATAGAGCCTAACTCGCTTCAGAAAGCTTGAATGTATGCATGGCCTTACAGCAGTAGACACAACAGAATAGACAGAAATTTATGCATACGTACATTGTTGTTTTATCTCAATATACGTATCCTTCTACAATGGAACTTGGCTGGTACGCACCATCCAAGGCACTTTCTGTAGCATTTACCATCGATGAGAAATACGTACGTATGTACTTACTGTTAGTGACATTTTCAGCATTGCACATAAGGCAAGAAGAGAAAAGGGAGACTCAGTATTTACCAATGCTATCCTAGTAGTTGAAAGACAAATATATTGTCCCAGTCCAACCAAATTTCACTACATTCTCCTCTGAGCTGGATGGAAGGCATACTGAAGAGGTATTATTGCATAATTGTGGACAATGTGTGTGGATAATTCTATAGGCACTCACATTGGTGTACTACTGTAGACAAACACAAAAATGTCACACAAAGCTGACACACAATCATGCATTGTCACGAACCTGAAGTACTAGAGTGAATAGAAGAAAATCTGTTACCAGCCAATTGGGGAGTCCAAGCATCCTCCTATGAATAAGCAGATTGGATAAAGAAAAACATATAGTACACACACATGCACATAGTATGTACATACATATGGGTATATACACACATGACATTGTGTGTATGTACATATGCAAAGGGATACATCCAAAATCAGAACACTTGGTAATTTGGAAGCACTCTCCAGTAAGCAGGATATGCTATAGGTCCCATTCATTACATAAAACTTAAAATGAAATGTACATATTAGGACAGATTCAGGCATACTGGACCATACTCTTAACTACAAACCAATTGAAGATGCGTAGGCCTCGTCGTGTATATCCATCCTACTTTATTGCTCGATCTCTTCTACTTCTAAATCTGATTCAATAAAATCTCACAAAACAAAATCAGTTCTCATGGATTTCCAGTCATCTATAAAGGTTCACACTGGGCTAGGTGAAAACTTGCGTTTGTAAAATGAAAATTACCATCAAATGGGCAGCTTAAGTCACGTGTCGCATATTGACAATAGCAACAATATGCACGTGTGGGCTTGTTCACATGCAATAGAATACTGTTTACAACATTTAGCATTTGACGATTGTAGCTCCTCATCATAGCATGTCCAACAACTGCAATCTCTTGTCGTGTGCAGTATCCCGTGACGATAACACGCGCCACATATTAGATACTAGATACATTGCCAATGGATGGCCTGTGTGCTGGCATTATGTAGTGAGACCTCCCTTATCTGCACACATCTGTTCTGGATGGTATTGCAGATGAGCGAACTGGACAAAAGAGGGAGCAGTAGTATGGAGTACAGTAGGATTATTGTAGATTAGATTCAACAAAAACTACAGCGAAAGGGGAGGGAACTGGATATCTGAGGTGCACATAAGTGAGGTCTCACTGTTATACCATGTATGGTGCATGGATTAGTAGGTAGATTGGCTGATATAAATTCTAATCATAATTTCTAGTCTAGAAGAATACCCCATTATCAATTTTGCTTTGAGGGTGTGTGTGTGTGGGGGGTCCATTTTACTATAATATTATACATAATGTACATTTAATATGTTTTAAAATTTCATTGATAATTGTAGTTTTTTTAATTATATTTAAATTACAAGATATAGTAAGGTAGAGTGCCTTAATTCTGAACACAGTAGTCTCCTAGTTGACACAGAAGGATCTAGGTTTCATTCTCCAGTAGCTGTTATGTCCTGTATTAGTGCTAAGAAATGCCAGGCTTGAATGTCTCCAACTCTATTTCCTGAGCTCAGGGGGAAAGTGCTGATTGGCATTAGGGACTGTTCAGAAATAGCGCACTCTACCTTAACTAAAGATAAACATTAAGTATTCAATTCTATGTAACAAGGGTGTATAGAAACCATTTAAAACTGGTAAAAGGATGTAGGATTGACGTAGAACTGTGCAAAAAGGATCCTCCAAAAACCCATGGAACAAGAGTAATTTGCGAAACCGGTGCAGGGCTAGGTGGGGAAAGGGCAAGACGGGCATAGGGCTAGACGAGTACTGTACAAATTCATACATTCCGCATGTTCAGCACATTGTATATATATGTGCTGCAGGGTGTAGGAATTGACACAGTGCTCGTCTAGCCCCATGCCCGTCTTGCCCTTTCCCCACCTAGCCCTGCACTGGTTTCGCAAATTAATACTCTTGTTCCATGGGTTTTTGGAGGATCCTTTTTGCACAGTCCTACGTCAATCCTACATCCTTTTACCATTTTTAATGGTTTTTATACACCCTTGTTTGTGCAGTTTTTCCTTTAAAGTGAAACAATGGTTGCTCAAATAGAGGCCATTGAAGGTTTCCACTGCTGTTGAGAAGGAACACAATCATGCCAATCTGTAAGATAAATATTAAAACTATGCAGCTTTCAGACTAAAATCAATGTACCCACCTAGAAACAAAGGCTCGAAAGAAGAAACCGAACAATCTCAAACTGCTACTGGTGTTGCGTAGCCACACATTGCCGTCACTTCTATTATTTTGTAGCTAGTGTCTCCAAAGGTACCAATATCACTTCGAAATGTTTCTAACTATACTGTATCATTACTTAAGAATAGCGGTTGCAAGTCTGTTTCGACCAAAATCGGCGAGTCGATCCACCTTTCGGTTGTTAACTTGCTTCCATCAAAATCGGCGAGTCGATTCAATTTCGCGGACATAGTTTATTTGCTCAACCTGGTTCAACGATTCAACCACAGACACCGATCTATCGTTCAACATTGCGATTCTAGTCCCTTAATTGTGGTGTAGCATGCACGCACGGTGTACAGTAAAGTCTGATCACGAGGCAACAAGAACCATCTTGATCTTACCTCCTGCGTGTGACCGGAGGAGCGGTCCGCGAGGCCTCTATGATGGTCTGTATCTTCAGCAGCGCGTCGCTAAGTTCTATCAGCTGGTGCTCGTCAAGCACGATTCTCTCGGGAACATTCTGCAGAACGGACGAACTCGTTGAGGACAAGCGGCCGCTTGCCTGCGATTCAGGACTAGAGACCTCGCGCGTGTTGATACTGGTGCTACCGTAATCTCGTGCTTGGGAGACTGTCAGCATGCTAACCGAAGAGCGTCCTCCTTCCGTTTTTCTTTGGACTTTAGAGAATGGAATCGGATGATTGATCAGCGGAGATCTCGAGGTGTTAGAATCGTCCTCCTGGGAACTAAAGATGTTGTCTTCCGTAGACATTTTCTCGAGGAATCCTAGAGGCGTGGCCACTCCGCCCCCTTTTGTAACATTGCTCAATCTTTAATAGCTATTTCATAACGACTTTAACATGATTCGTGACGTCACCAACCCTCCGTATTGCGCAATGCACTTCCCTAAATCATGTTCCTGGACACCCTTGCGAGTGACTGTATGACTGTTTCATAACATGTGACCATAGACACGAGACGTTGTATTTTGGTGACTCATTCTCAGGTGTTGCAGCTTATATATGAACAGACTATCGAGGCTTTCAAGAACACTTAATACCCGTCTTTCTCGAATGGCACGAAGTATATCTCCCGCTGGGGAATTGGCAGTAGAAACATCGGAAACTAACTCGCTGACGCCACAGACCATGGAAACCTTAAGTGAACAGAAAGAAGAGGGTCAACAGGGGTAAGTTTCAAAGACAGGGGTCAAACAGATATTTGGACAATATTATTAGTGTGGCGTAACTTTTGATTTTTTTTTCTAGTAATTTGATTTGCAGTACTGTTTATTGCATTTGTATGTAGCAATGGGACCATTTAGCCGGTACAGGCTGCTTTTCTAGGGTTACCATGGCAGTATTGGTGTTTACACGATGTTTGGATGGAATAGGACCTTTGTGGTCTAATCCCTGGGGCATCCCAGCTCTCATCCCAACTTGACTATGGTGGGATGACTTCTTGTGTAGATTTAGTTCACCATTGTGTAGTTCTTTCGCTGTTGTCATCGATCAGCACGAGGTGTATTAGTGTACCTACCGACCTACCTACCCACCCACCCACCTACCTACCTACGTACCTACCCACCTACCTACACACCCACCCACCTACCTACCTACCTACCCACCTATGTACCTAAGACCTACGTACCTACCTACCTACCTACCTACCTACCTACCCACCTATGTACCTAAGACCTACGTACCTACCTACCTACCTATCTACCTACCTACGTACGTACCTACCTACCCACCTATGTACCTAAGACCTACATACCTACCTACCTTCCTATCTACCTACTTACCTACCTATCTACCTACTTACCTACCTATTTATCTACCTGCCTATCTAGGTGGGTGTCGTGGTTTTCTGAGAAACTCCCATCACTACCATCATGGAAACCAACTTCAGAAGAAGCACTGGAAGAGGCTGAACGCAATGTACTGAAATGTAAGTAAACGCTTCATACACTGATTCAGTGTTTGTAGGCTATGTGTATGCACATACAGTGAAATCTGTGTACAAAGAGCACTCAAGGGACGAAGTACGCGTGGGCTCTATAGACAGGTGGTGTTTATGTAGAGAAGTGAAGGATCTTGGTCGTGGTGGGGGAGGGGAAGGGGGTGTGCCTCGTGGATACATGACTGACGTGTATGTACTGTATCTCTCATGAGATTGTTTGAATGCTGACATGCATACATGCCTACACCTGCTGTACGTATGTAGGGACTCATGTACTGTACGTATGTAGGGACTCATGTACTGTACGTATGTAGGGACTCATGTACTGTACGTATGTAGGGACTCATGTACTGTACGTATGTAGGGACTCATGTACTGTACGCATGTAGGGACTCATGTACTGTATGTATGTAGGGACTCGTGTACTGTACGCATGTAGGGACTCATGTACTGTACGTATGTAGGGACTCATGTACTGTATGTATGTTGGGACTCGTGTACTGTACGCATGTAGGGACTCATGTACTGTATGTATGTAGGGACTCGTGTACTGTACGCATGTAGGGACACATGTACGTACGTGTGTAGTTCTGTCTTTAGTTTGTCTGTACTTGGCTTCCTGCGTATTTTTTGTTAAACATCCAACCTTCGGTATAATGTCTTTTCTGTACTTTGTCCAAAACACTGACAGAATAAAGTCCTCACTTTGTTGTACTGTAAGGTAATGTATGAAGAGTTGTTATGACACCTGCCCTTTGTAAACATAGATACGCATATATTTGATGGGCTGTTGTGATAAGGTGTATACTGTATCACCACTTAGCTAATCTGCCTGTTTGTGTACCAGTTTCCTCTTTTCGTTTGTGTGTACAAACGTATGTACATGCATCTATGGACATATTGCATGCGTACACTCACTTGCAGTGACTGTTCTTTGCTGTAGATGTTAAGACTCCTTATCATGATGAAATGGTCGAAGTGCAACCAGGAGTGAAGATCAGGACAGCTGTTTTCAACCCTCCAACTGAATCAGAGGAGAACGCAACTTCTGAGAAGTACCCAGTGGTAATGGTGCATGGATTTGGTGGAGGTCTTGGTCTGTTTGTGAAGAACTTCGATTCAGTCAGTGAACGAGTCCCACT
>CAUJGJ010000060.1:0-7500 GCA_963170055.1 Halisarca cf. caerulea | reverse complement strand
TGCAGCAGATAATGGGAAACAAGGGATGCTTGCATTTTGGAGACATTCAAGCTGGTTGTGAGAGCATCATATCCACTACTGTGAGAATCTAACACACTCAGTGCAAAATGGCAGCAGGCTAAAGAATGCTTCTCTGTATCCAACATCCTTACTGCCTCACCAATGGTTTCCTTCTTGTTGCTCGCAATGGATTGGATCTCTTGACGCAGTTCGTCCTTTCTCCTTTGAACAGCTTGAACGATGTTATCAAAGGCAAGATCTACTTCTTCGAGAGCGGTCTCTAATGCTATGTCAACTTCTACTATCTTGGCAGTAGCTCTTTCTCTTGCAGTTGAACTATTATCCAAAATGGCCGCCACTGTATGCTTGGTGACACTGATGGCATGGCAGTATGAGTCCAGGAGGGCTTTATCAAGGTACTGCGGTTTGTGTGGATGTGCAGTGGGATCCTTAACAACAGTGCACACTTGGCAGAGCAAAGCGGCACATTCTCCACACACATACTTGAGGGCCTCTCCACAATGGTAGGGGCAAGTAGGGGTGTCAGACTTTCTTATAAAGAGCTGCTCAATGCAAGGGCTACCAAGTGTGCGAATCTCTTGCAAAGACTTGATGGCATGGTTTTCATACTCATCCATCAATTCATGCCCCCCGTGGCAGACTTCACAGAAAAATTTGTTACAGTTGGCACAAAATACAGTGGCTGGTGACCCATTTTTCCTACACCTTTTATTATCACATGGCACGTTAACATTTGTTATGACTTTTTGAACAATCTTAATTCCCTCAATGTAGCGAGCTAGGGGAGCGTTGGGTACTGGGAAACAGTGCACACTGTCCACTTGACACTCACTCTCTGACATCTTCCCGTCATTCCAGGAAGTGGATGTGTCCCCACATTGGCTACACTTCAGACGGACATTTTCCACTACCATATTAGGGAGACACTCTGCACACACTGAATGCAGACAGCACAACAGGTAAGGATTGTTCAGTTCTTTCTTGCAGTGACCACATGCCACATCAGGTTCAATGATGGCTGTTTCTTCTTGATAGAATATTTTCAAATCTTGGAAATTATCTGAAACCTCCAAACACTTTGCCATTTAAACTTCAATTCCCAGCATCTGATGTATAACACCTAGATTTTGATTTTGGGAAAATAGCACATGCAAGTATATATAAAGGTATGAACTGCAGATGTAACATTGCACATAACAATATTAATGTACTCTCTAGGTACCACACAGGTTTCAGGGCAGAAAGGACATGCATGCAATGTAAACTGGCCATGACCTGAGGGCGTGCAGTGCTACTAAAGCACACTTCGATCTGTATAATCTGACATGTACCTCAATAATCCAACATTAATACTGTACTGAATCGAACCATCTTCTAAGGTATATACAGTCACCATTGCTAAAAGAGTCGCACTGTATAATTATTGTACTTTATGTGGTGTTAGTCGCATGCAGTTTGATGCCCAAATTTTACTGGTAAAATATGTGGTGGAACTTATACAGAGGTGCGACTTATATTGGGCAAAATATGTATGGTATTAGAATCTGACATTTTTATCAAGCTCCATATCAACAAGAATCAGGTTAGAAAGGTCTTGCTGCATGTACATGACTACAGGGAGAGGGGGGTAGTACCGGTCAAATTTGCATTTATGGGGGGGGGGGGGTACCAATTGACTTTCCTTTTATGGGGGGGGGGGGGTACCGAATGAATTTCCATTTATTGTGGGGAGGGGGGGGGGGAGGGGGTAGTTTATGTAGACTGAAATTATCACTAACATTGCTTGTATACACAAGATAGCATCTGTTACCATGGTCATAGTACGACTATACATGCAGTGATTTCATACATTAGGAAGCATTAGCATCTAACTCGTCAGGAGACCAAACTTGGATACGCAGGTATAACATGTGCATATTCTGTAAACAGAGGGGCGTTGTGTGGTTTACAAAGGAATTTGATTTGAAATTAACACGTTTTACTAATGTCCATGCGTTAGTCACGTGAATGTTTATGAAGTCGGCTTGAAAAATAGGCTTCTCGTCTGAAACCGAAGAAATTGTATTGAATATCGCAATAGTCTGCACATTTTGTGTTTTCAAAACGTTCTAATAGTTTTTCGATCGTGCTAGAAGAAATATCAATTTTACCGATCGCGTTACCATTGGTTGGTGACGTCATCATATCTTGTGACTGCCTTGTGACGAACGTCTAGAGGGAGACTTTTGCAACGAGTGAATTTCTTTCGAAAACCCGGTCATCTAAACGATTGTGTAGAGGAGCCATGTCGCGGGAGTTAGATCACAACAGGTAAAACTAAATTTTCACCGCGTAAGATTTTGATAGCATGCCCCATTCCTGACATGTGCACAAGTTTGTGGTTTTTCTTTGGATGAAAAACAACACTTCGATGGACATCTCAGGAACGAAGAGGAATAGTAAATTCTTACACGGTGAAAATTTAGATATTGTTGTTGGAAGGTTCTTAACAAAGTATGGCTGCTCTGAACGATCGTTTACATGACCGGGTTTCGCACTTAACCTATTTTGAAGGTCCGAATCTGTCGTCGTTTTTTCGGCTTTGCGAAGCTGTGACAACAACGTTAAGTGAACTGTTGTAGCGTTCAATAGTTGAATTAAAGTTTTATAGGTTTGTTGTACTCTTTAAGCTTACTAAACGTAAGAAAAGTGGGGGTTGATTTCAGCCGACTTTAGGGCGGCCATTTTGGTGACACTGCACATGTGCACATGTCACACCTGCGTAGTATATGATTTCAAGCCAAATCATAACATCTGTAACTCTCCTTGCATGAATAGTCAGGGGCGGATCCAGACATTTTTCAAGGGGGGCTTAGCTCTGCATAGCACTAGATAGATATAGTTCATTAATTTCCTAACCAGCAACTTAATGAATCAAATAGCAAATGGCCCACATCTGTAAATCGAGCATTTTCTTCTAAACAAACACTTACGGTTGTAGATGGAGTCAGATGACACACAGAAATAGCTAAATAACCCGGCGTATTGGAAAGGCTTTCACGAAGCTGGACCTGGCTCCCTTGTGAAAATTGCTGGTTTTTCTGAATTTTCAGTGTTAATTTGCTTCAAAAGAGTGCTATTGTCACACATTTTGCTTGCTCCTCAGGTGTGCTTAATTCTTTTTCGTTATCTTTGTATTATTCCTAACCACCATTGATCCACGCGCGCGTATGAAGCCTGTACTGATTGTAGTGACACAATATGGCGGTGAGAAGGGTGTGATTGCAAGGGGCTACGTATAAGAGGGATGAAATTAGCTATACTATTTGCTGGTGAGACTTATTCTATCATCATTCTAGCCCTAGTGGGGAAAGGCATGTGCTTCACAGCATTCTCTAAATATGGACTATTAATTGATATAATACTTTTAATTTGGTAGTAAAATGGTTACATATTATATATTTGTATAGGAATTTAAAGTTTTTGCTGAAAGGGGGGGTTCACCTGAACCCCCTGAACCCCCCTAGATCTGCCCCTGATAGTGTTACTAATTAAAAGAAAGGTGCTCTAAACTGAACCCAAATGCACTATCCCCAAGTGTGCAATATGCATGAATTTGAATCAAACATTTTGATCCATACATGCATGGGAAGATCCATGTATGTACACACTTGATGTGGCTGTTTGTCCAGGGGAGGAAGCTTCCACCTCCAAAAATTCCAACTGTAGTGCAAATTTACAGTAACTATAGAGAAGGCACTGCTTGAGTGTCAAAATCAACCTTGAATGGTCTAAAATGGTCTCAGATACTATATATATATTATATCTATAATATCCGATTCTATACATTTAATATATCTATCTATCTATCTATCTATCTATCTATCTAATATAATATAATATATATATATATATATATATATATATATATATATAACCTAAAAACTCATTTCCTGGGGACCATATTCCCCCAGACCTCCTAGTTATACCCCTGCGATACCACGTACTTCCATATATGCACCTCCTTACATCACTGCACTGCATGTGTATTATAGATGCAAGATATCACATAATGTACATGTATATCTGCCCTCACTATAATTGTATACCCCCTCCCCCCCGATCATTATAGTGAAAGAGAAACGCTATATTATACTGTATACATACTGTAATAGTACATATCAGTGTTTTAGCCATGCAGCACCTAAAAATAGGGGGGGGGGGGGACCTATACAGTCTATATATAAGTGGATCAATGTGGAATAGGGATGTGCATTGTAGCTATATGGTGAGGCTCTGTATAGCTACTTTGCTGAGCTTGTTAGTCTTCTAAGCAAGTGTAAACAATTACTAAATTAAATTTACACCCATATTTCCTGTCACTTATCACCTTGCATCTTCCCCTTACCCAAACTCACAGCCCTGCATGATTCTAACAAGGGTGCATAGTTTAAATAGGAGGGCGCACAGCTTCCTAGGATGGCAGACAGCTTTCAAAGGAGGGCAGACAGCTTCTAAAGGAGGGCGGACAGCTTCTAAAGGAGGGCGGACAGCTTCTAAAGGAGGGTGGACAGCTTCTAAAGGAGGGCGGACAGCTTCTAAAGGAGGGTGGACAGCTTCTAAAGGAGGGCAGACAGCTTCTAAAGGAGGGCGGTCCTATGATGCTTTGCATAAAACACTGCATATATCAAAACTACGGGCATGTCTCGCAGCAGACGTGCACTGTAATACTGAAGCTTCCAGTCCAAAGTTTTAATTCTATATAGATAACCCTGCATGCACTCCATCATCCATGCATGCAAAACCTCCCCATCCGACATTATGTATACTCAGATTTCATTGAGTGTCGTACGCGGATTATAGAGAAGTTAACTTCACTGTTGCAGTTACTGTTACAGTAGTAAAAGCTATAAGTTATCTACAACAGTGATCGAATTATGAACTAACTTTGCAATACTAATACTCAATTCAAATTAAAAATGAATATGAAGCAATATTGCATGCTAACAACGTTAGCTATTCAAATACAGTTTCACAGACAAATTGAAACAAAGCAAATCACCATGCAATATAATCTAACAGAAACACATTCAAAATACGTACCCATGACAAAATGAAACAAAATGCTATACAGGCACTGAATGGAACAGAATCAGAATATAATACCATTAATTTTATACCACTGTCATGTATAGTACGGAGGTGTCCTTATTTTGAAGGGCTAATTTAAAGCAGTGTACACATGTCAATGTGAGAGATGTGAAAAGGGGAACAGCAAGCCTAGCTTAGATGGTCCTGCTATAAGGGAGGTGGCTACATTTCAGAGGTGTCCTATAATAAAGTTACTGTATTTCTGTCACAGAATAGGGTACATTTAGGTCTCCGAACATGCATGCAAGCTTAATTATAGGACGTATACATATATATAGCCCTAATGACAGGCAACCCTTGATTATATCTGCCACATCATACACTACCTTTTACAGTGGAACCACTCTAATCTGACACTTATAATGGGGCTTGAGAAAAATGTCGGTTTAAGAGGTTTTTGGATCATTATATGACTTCTAACATACTTCAATACAGTGACACCATATAGACGTTTTAGAGTCTATATATATGGTGTCACTGACTGTACCTCAATGAGCTGCATGGTCAGATTATATGCAGAGAATGTCGGATTTTAGAGATTTACTGTAACATAATATTAAGACTAGTCATCAATGTATGATTTCAAACTTGATTAATTTAGTAGGCTATACATTAGAAAACGACCAGTAGCTACAACCCGCGTCGGAGACTTAATATAACACTATAGTCATCAATTCATGATTTCAAATTAACTTAGTATATAATATGCAGGCTACATTTGAGAACGACCTATATGACATTTTTGGCTTAGTCGCGTTCTAACGCACATGCACTTTAATATTATAGATCTCCTGATTCAGAAGATCTCCCGCACTAACTGCTCTATATCTGTTAATGTAGAGGGGGCTAATTCCGAACAGTTGTTTATTACGAACACCCCTTCTCCTGAGTCCAGGAACTAAATTTGGAGGTATTTTAGCCTAGCATTTCTTAGCACTAATACAGGACATAACAGCTGCATGTAGAAGAATAAAACTTAGATCTTTCTGTGTCGGATATAGGAGATACCCTGTTCGGAATTAACAACTGTTCGGAATTAGTGCCTTCTACCTTACTGTATAGACTGTACCGTGCTCACCTTATACAGAGGGATAACAATCCAGTTCCACGTACAGACTGAGATTCAATTTGGCAATACTGCGCAAATCTTCAAATCAAGTTAACGATTTTCTCCCACTGATTGAGTGATAGCCGGTCCAGGCGTTAGTTTTTGACTTTAATAGTCAGTATAGTCTTTATGCCAGTTGCTTATCTAACTCTTAACCGAAAGTCTGTCGACATATACTTTGTTACCATAGATCAAACATAAAACTGGCCAAATCTGGACTATTATGGTTACTTATATAAATTAATTTCTGTTACAAAATGGCGGTTATGAGATAAGGCCTATTAGCTATGGGTCAATGTGCACGTGCGCGCGCTGCCGATATTTCTGCACTTGAGGTCATGCAGTATAACCGCAGCTTCCTGTACTATGCTCAACTATATGATATACGTAATCATGGTACAAGCTTATTACTTACTTCTTATAAATAGGAGCTTCAAGTGAGCAAGCTCAAATTATAATTAATGATTATATCCCCCCCCCCTGCTCCTCAGTCACTGTAGTGAAATTACTACATTTATTCTGTATAACAATATATGAGTACACAAAAATGGTCATGCATAATTATATATTATTATACACAATGTCATGTAATAAACAATATATAATATATATTATATTTATAATTTATACTGCACACTTTTTGACAAAATGTCACCAAAAGTGTGCAGTTGCAGATGCAAATGCACATGCACTTTTTTGCTTTGATGTTCGCCGCATCGTACAACAAAATTAAATATGCATGGTCCGATCGATCATTGCATGGGTGAGTTGCAGAACACTTTTAACTATAGCATATACGTATATCAGAGGGTGGCACAAGGGGGGGGGGGGAGGGGGGCTTGAGGCCCTTCACTCTGTAGAACAAGGGGGGGCATGATCCCCCACTTATCCACAATTCTAGCTCATAACAATACTATCAAGAATAGGCATGGTAAAGTTGGATACTCAAACTATCCAGTGAATCACTAGCATAATATATTATAATATAGTACTCAATACATAATCTTTTGGAATTGCACCTTACCATCCAAATTGGACAGAAACTTGAGCCCCGGCCCTCACTTTGCAGCATGCATGTGCTGCCGCACCCCTGCATATACGTACATCTTGAACTGGGAGAAAGTATTCCACTATCTAAAATGAAATAATATTAATAATTGGTTTTATATACAATGGGTATATGATAGAAACTATAGTACTCCTTTATCCACAATATTCCTTTAAGTCCTGTGCTGTTAACA
>CAUJGJ010000059.1:0-16000 GCA_963170055.1 Halisarca cf. caerulea | reverse complement strand
AATGAGCACAGTATGCAGCATACACGACTGTTGTTTGTGAATGATTCTAATCCATGTGACAAGGATTCATTTGGATGCTGTGTACAATTTCAACACTCAGTGTACCGTGATCATAGTAATACCGTGATAGAATGAGGGGATACATACCGAAACTGATAATTTCTGATACCGCACAGCCCTAAGTACAAGTATTCAGAAACTGCTTCAATCTAAGAATTACTATGCTTTGATGAAGACAAGATGATAGATTGCAAACAAATGTATATGCAGTAATCAGCATACAAATTGGAGGGGTATCAACAAAAGGGTCATTATCGTATTACAGCCCTATGCAGTTTACTATAGTTATTATAGTCTATGTAGTTATGGTTATATAACTTGGAAAATCACATCACAATAGGACACAACATTTCAGTGCAAAAAGATTCACTATAGCTAGTATAGAAATTATAGAATCTGATATGGTATAGGCTCTAATTAATTAATCCTAAATCGTCCACACTAGCCAGAATTTGAAAAATAGTAATTCCAACGTTTCGGCAACACAGTTGCCTTCATCAGGGAATATCACAGGGTGAAAACTCAAAGCTTTTATACAAAAGGGGGGGGGGGGTGATATGTGGTGATTGTGTAAGGATAACATGCTAGATAAATGGGATGTACAATGGGATGGTAACATGCATTTCTAAATAAATGGGATGTACAATGGGATGTCACATGATGATGATGATGATGGTTTGTATGTTCTAAACAGATAACAAGAATTTATGGGTGAGTCTTAGCCAAGTAATGAGGTGTACTCCCTAGGTAGTGTGCCCTTTTCTCTGTTGATTGTGTTGTCATCCTTCTGTATGTGCCAGCTTTCCAGTAAGCATCTGGTTGTCACATGGGGATGTGCATCAAAGATCTCTGCTGCGGCTGTATCAAAATGATGGCCCGTGTTCCACGCATGTTCGGCTAGAGCAGATGTGGCCAGGTCACCATTCCTGATGGCATGGCGGTGTTCTGTGATCCGTTGTTTTAAGGATCTCCCTGTCTGTCCAATGTACACCTTTGGACACTCAGAACATGAGATCTTGTACACAATACCAGATCTCTGCTCAGTTGGCGTTTTATCCTTTGGGTGTACCAGTGTGTTGCGGATGGTGTAGTGGGGTCGAAAGGCAACTTGGATGTCCAGGGGGGTGAGGATCCTGCGAACACATTCGGACAACCCCTTGATGTAGGGTAGTGTCACGAACACTTTAGGAGTTCGATTGTCCACTGTCTCACTTTCCACTGTTGCCTTGGCATGTCTTCTGATGAAGGTTGCGGTGTAACCATTGGCCTTCAAGGCTTCGGTGATCTTCTTCTCTTCTCTCGTTCGTTCACTGGGATTCGAGGACAAGGTGGCTGCTCTATTCATGAGTGTTCGCACAACAGATACTTTGTGTCCAGTGGGGTGGTGGGACTGGAAGTGAAGGTACTGGTTGGTACTGGTTGGTTTTCTGTACACTGAGGTGTTATTGGAACCATCCGTATCTCGTCGTAAGCATACATCTAAGAATGAAATCATTCCATCATCTGATTCTTCCTCGGAAGTGAATTGGATGGTTGACTCAATGGTGTTAAGATGGTGTAAGAATTCTTCTACCAGGTCTTTCTGGAGTATAGCCCATGTGTCATCTACGTACCGCTAAGCTCTAATTATAAGCTACTGTGGTAAGGATAGACATAGCTACGTATATTGTTAGATAAAAGGTCCCACTAAAGGCTAGTACATACATAGGTACACTTATGGACATCAGGGAATATTTTTAACAGTCGTCCACTCATCCGAGACGACCAGATATCCTTGTGGGCAACCATAAATGTCCAGCTGGCTTGCCCCCTGGGCAACCTATAGTTGTAGGACAGCTAGTGGCAGATATAAGTAAGCCACAATATATGGGAAAAAACTATCAACAGTGCCTTATTCACATGATAGGAAGAGTGAATCATTCCACCCGTTCTGCGTTTAATTCAAACAAGGTAAGCCTGCTTCCAACCGTCGAGATCGTTCGTTGAAGGAAATCGCCATTTTGAGCATGTGACCTAATGTCGCATTATTGCGCAATCCGTCTTTTTCTTCGTGCGGTCTCTAACTCCGTTGTTGTCGGTCGATCATAGTAACGTTGTTGGTCGAAATTTATCCTTTTGGTTATCCATAGAGTACAATTGTGAATTTGAGGGTGGGGTGTTGCTTCAGCTAGCTTACAAGTCAAATTTAGTTCAGCCCCTTACAAACCTAAGAGTAGGCCATGTAGAAGTATGGATATATACATGTACTAAACCATTTGCAATGGTGATGGCAACATTTTTAGTATCCATTAAGCAATTAGCATACAGTTGGTTAACTAAAGAACTAAAAGCTACCCTTGTAACTTTGAAATTCTCTTTTTGCACGTAATTTGAGTTTAACAGTTTGTGCCTACGTATCCATTCACCTTACATGCATATATACTGTATTCTTGCATATCACCAATCATACAGCAGGAAAATTCCGTGGACCGAAATGTTCACGAATTTTG
The DNA here is from genome assembly GCA_963170055.1 of Halisarca cf. caerulea. Taxonomy (NCBI): domain Eukaryota; kingdom Metazoa; phylum Porifera; class Demospongiae; order Chondrillida; family Halisarcidae; genus Halisarca; species Halisarca cf. caerulea. Next base: position 13,451 of record CAUJGJ010000059.1, on the reverse strand, counting down.
CACCAATTCTAAGGGACAACCTGAATTCACCAGGGGCAACCTAGAATAACATTCACAGGGCAATCTGAAAAATTCCTTAAAAATTTGCCCTGGACATGTTTACATCAATATTTGGATCAGGTGTTTATCTGGGAGTGTGGGAAATTTGTCTGTATAATATACCATCCCTTAATTTAAGATTCTCCATATGACCAACCCAATGATATGTGTCTTCCAAGGAATATCCTTAACTGCTACTGTCCAGTTCAGTCATACAGTGTGTAATTGTAAGCACATTTGACAAAAAACAGCAGTGAGTTGTGGTTAATGCAGAGTCCCCTGGCTAAGAACCACATGCACTAGGTACATGTATGCATTTTGGCTATGCCTCCACCATTATAGCATCTATTGTGAGAGACACTGGTACAACCAGTACAAGAATTTGGAGTAGGAGCTCAATCGAGACTCCCAACATCTTAGGGAAGGCCAAGCAACATCTTGATTCAATTAATGTATGCAATTTGCGAGAAACAATTTACGACTATCATAATAATTATTATGTCGACAGTTTGTACTGCTAGTGGTTTCCTACTCTATAAAACCACATAAGTGTTCTATGATCTGTTTGTATATGAATGAATCTCACATTGAGGATTTCTCTGTGCACATCTAGAATGCTTGCATGTACATCTTAAACATTTTGCAGGATCTGGAGTTAATTGGTTTCAAAAGTACAGTTCTGTAGGGAATTATCCTCCATATACATGTAGTGTTTAGTACAGTATCTCACCTTCATAAAGACCCAGTGTATGCTTTAGAGACCTAGCTACAAATTAAGCTACGACATGATGGAAGTGTATGTCCACAATTAAATGTGTATACACATGCAAGTACATATCATATACTTCATATTATACTGCATATAATGTGCATATCTGTGGGTGCACCTTGTTAGACTTCAAACAATATAACCTGTCTGCTTAATCTGAACACACAAAAAGTTTGGTCATTAAAACAATTTATAATGGAATGCATACTTTCACTCGACAAAGCCATTGTTGCTATATTCACCTCATCAGGTACACAATGAATGGCATTTTACACTTACGTACAGTACTACAAAACGATTTAAGAGATTAACAGAGGCAGAAGATAGCATTTGACATGTTTCATAGCAGAAAACCCATTTTATCTGACACAAACAGCCACAGAGAAACTCCACAGAGTACTTTTGACAAAGTTGCCTTGAATTGACTTCACAGACAAGAATTGAGTTATAAACATTGACATTTACCAGACAAAACACCCAAAATTAGTTTCATTTATCACAGTATGAGATACGTACACAACATTCATTACTTTTACTAGCTAATTAGTATTGACAAATTGATTATCAGCAACTTAGAACTAATTTAAAGTACCATTGATACTAAAGTGACATCTCACTTCAACAGGTATGTATACATAAAAGAAATGGTGGTTATATAAGAAGGTACGTATATATAAAGGAATTTTGAGAAAATTATTCATCTGTGCAAAATTAATAACACACAAATATACACAGAAATTTAGAATAAACTCAAGTAGTATTGATACTAAAGTGATATCTCACTTTAATAAGTGAAAGTCAAAATTAGAAGAACAACTACAGTAGACCCTCGATTATCCGGGCCTCGATTATCCGGACCCTAAGGCCTTCAGTGTTTCCCCCAGGATGAAATTGCAACAGGGCGGGTATTGTTAATCTAGCATTAATACCCTACTCGATGACGTCATAATAAAAATGGCGGAAAACTCGGCGAGATACTGAACAGCCTGAGGGAAGCTTTAAACACAGAAAAAGTTTCTGATAACTAGAATCAAGAGGCTATAATCATTGAATACTTTGGAATTCAGTGATTTAAACCAGCTATGCACTAGAAACGATCAGTAGAAAATGCTAAATGGCAGCTGTAGCTCTACAATATACAAAATCATTATATAAAATATATTACTTTCAGAAAAGCAAACATGGCCTTGATTATCTGCAATAATAATACATGTGATTTCTATACATTGATTAAAGATTGAAATACGTTAGTTTTACAATGCAATAACTTTTTAATAATTCATGTGTGCAAAAAACTGTAACATTTTAGTTATCCGGACTATTTCACTTATCTGGACACCTAGAAATTTGCTGTGACCAAAGGGGTCCGGATAATCGAGGGTCTACTGTATAACTCATTTGTGCAAACACACATTACCAAAACTGTCACAACTATTAGCAGTTGTACATGTAATACCTTTGTTAGCATATAGTAGTCCCGCGTAGCCAGACCCATGCTCGCCATGACTGACGTCACCGGAAAGGCCTTTCCGGTGACATCAGTCACGGCGAGCATGGGTCTGGCTACGTGGGACTAAGCATATAGCACAGTGCACTGTATAATTTTTGCAAGTATACAGTGAAACCTATGTAATAAGGACACCACTGAGACCACAGTAAGCTGTCCTGTATATGGAGGTGTCCTAACAGTAGTATTAGGCATACTACACACTTTCATCAGAAAGAGCAATTAGCATCTTTTGCATTCATTGAAAGTGAGTACAATAGAACAATGTCATGCAGCTACAGACAACAGAACCAAAACTTTGAAGTTTAAAGCATAATAAACTAATACATATATAGTAAATATTAGTATACTGTGCTGAAAAGTGAGTACATTAAATTTTGTCCTAGATGGCTGAAACATATTAAGAGCTAGTCATGGTCGATTCGTGCTATTACAACAGCTCAGAGATAAATCACTATAACATTGGCAACTTTAGTCTTACTCTTCCCATCCCATGCACAGAGGGGTGCTTTAGTACCCCCAATCAAATGAATGAACATCTCTTTTAAATATGACATAGAAACACATACAAACACACATTTCCCCCTCCCCCCCCCCCCTCATTCTCGCACATGCACCCAACAAACAAAAGGGTGAACAAGTGCCTGATACACACTTCACTTACCAAACCTGACAATTTGTGTATCTTTGATATCATCTTTACTGGATCTACACTCATACTGTCCTCCTTGAGATGATTGATAGCTAGTGAAAGTCAGGACCTGAACAGAGGTAGTACCCCCCACTTGAACCCCATCTCCTGATACTATTGGTTCTCCATCCGGACCATACCACTGTACAGTACCTCCTGGTTCAGTGCATAACACCGATAATCTACTACCAACATCGACAGTGATAGTAGCAGGACTTGTCAGTGGAGTGGAAGGATTGAGTCTCCTGATTGTTGCACCGTGTGCAATTCCTAGGAAATACAAAAAAAACAATTAAATTGAAGCATTTTAAGTAATACATCTGGAAATTTGCTAAAAGTGATAATCTCCAAAGGAAAGCGAACAATTACAAGACGATAGAACAGTATTACTATTGATGCCAAAGGCATATAGGATAGGAGGACTTACCAGAACAGACAGCAATCATTACTGACGCGAACAACCAGCCCAATCCTTTGTGAGACATGGCTCACAAATAAAAGTGGTAGTGGGAGAATCATGTTTATAATCGAGTGAATACTTAGCAATGAACAGCGCAGAAGCGCTTGCATTGCGCAACACCACGGTATGTTGGCTCTTAGGCTCGCGTAGCCAGACCACAATATCGCCTCCATTATTCGGGGAACAAGAAGGATTATCAAAGTAATACATGCATAGGACATTGGACAAACTGGACGTATAGAGTGACGTACATTAAGGAGTCAAAGAACAAACTGAAACTACAGGGTGTTACTTCACATGCACCAAATGGCAGCATATTATTATGCCATTCATGACGGAATCACTATTTGGCCCGGTGTCATAATGATATGGGGCCCCCCGTAGATATGAGGACCCCCGTCCCCAAATCTGCGTAGATATGGGGACCCCAGAATAAATATGGGGCCCCACTGCCATACAGCGATGTGCAATATGATTTAGATTTTAAGCGATATTTAACAAAACTGCATCTACGACTTGAAGAAAGGATGAAGCGTGAGACAGTACGTAAAAAGGCGAAATGGGCGAGCGAATGGGCACATGGGCACGCAGAAAGAAGAATTATCCGACGGCAGATTTACATTCAGCCAAAATTTCCTTTATACGCACCTGGCTCCACGAAGTCAGGAAACATGCTCTCAGGAAGCGAGCCAAGTCTTTTTACAGTTACTGTAGAGGAAGAACATCTCAGTCTACTATGTGGGTGGTGGCAGAAAGTACAAAACAACTTGATCTCCAAACTATTGCATGGTATGTAAGAATTGAAGTTTGAAACAATGTCTAATTTCTTTGTACATTAATATCGATCTCTTAGACTAGCTGTTTGTATATATACTTTGATTTGATAATTTTGTATTAGATCACAGTACTGATTATACTATCCGATAATTAGCACTGAACATTATTTTTATTTGACAATTATTTTGAGCAAACAATGTTAAGAATTAGTACTGTTACAATACACGGACTAAATGTTCTACATCTTTTCTTATATCACATGTAGTGTCCTCTCTGGAGAGTATACAAAGCAGGGCATTCCACTTCTTGGGCTACTCAGGATATAATTGCTCCTACAAGAGGAAGAAGATTATTTCAATGGATGACAACTGTTACACAAATTTTTACTCCAACCATTGCATTTCAAATCACAAATTTGTATTCCAACGCAGAGCACAAATTTGTAATCCAACATTGTACTTCAGAGCACAAATTTGTAATCTAACACTATTGCACTTCAGAACACAAATCTGCATCCCAGCATGCAAAAATGGAATATAAATTTGTATTCCAACACATAAAAATTCACACCACAAAATTTCCGGATACTAACTTTCTATTACACAAGTTGGACCTTCATGTATACAACTTATGTTTCAAATTTAGCATGGCCAACCAAAATTCTTGATTAAAGGAGCAAAATTAATAGTATATTTTGCCTCCTGTACTGAAAGAATTTTGTTTGCTATATAGTACATACATGCACAAACAAACACACACACATGCACAAACAAACACATGCACAAACACACACACATACATGGACAAACAAACACATACACACATGCACAAACACACACACACACACACATGTCCGTATCTTCATAGTCCATGATACGATATATATCTATAGGATCCAAAATAGATTCTGAAAAAGAACTCATGCTCTACAGTATAGTGGCTGACACTATACCCCAACTGCTGCACATGTATACTGTATATACATCCACCAATGCCTCTAAATTAGATCTTTCAGTAATTTAAGGACAAACAAGTTCAAGACGATCATAATGTTTCAGAATCTGTATATACCCTCTAGAGTTTCAAAGAGGTATAGAGCAAGAGCAGGAAGGGAATTAAATAGGGCCAAATATATTTCTGAAAAAATTCGTCCATATATAACAAAACAAAGAGTAAAACAAATGCTGGAAAGAGGGACATGATATATCTTATAGGATAAAATATATTGGATCAGACAAAGTAGTTCCAGTGTCATAATGATATGGTCAGCTAGGCCATCATGATGAAATCAAATATTATTGGTCTATGCAGTCTTCCAGAAAGTTAATGCCATGTGGCAATAAGTACACACTAACTTTCACTGATGGCATGAACATACATATGTATTAGGACACCACACTATATAAGGCCCCAGCATGGCATGCGGTGTGTAAGACCCACGTAGAAATGGGGACCCCCACATTACAGGGCCCCAGCATAGCATACTGTGCATGCATGGAACCCATGTATATATGGTGACCCTGGACCACATTATACTCAGTATAGGCCCTAGCATAGCATGATGTGTGTGAGACCCATGTAGATATGGGGACCCCACACTATAGGGCCCCAGGATAACATGACTTGTTGTACATGGAACCCATGTAGATAAGGGGATCCCACACTATATATAGGGCTCCAGTCATGTATGTGAGACCCATGTGTCAGCATGTAGATATGGGGACCCCACACTATACATAGGGGCCTAACATATTGATCATGGAACCCGTGTAGATATGGGGACCCCACACTATATATAGGGCTCCAGTCATGTATGTGAGACCCATGTGACAGCATGTAGATATGGGGACCCCACACTATACATAGGGGCCTAACATATTGTTCATGGAACCCGTGTAGATATGGGGACTCCACACTATAGGACCCCAGCATAACATGGACCCATGTAGATATGAGGACCTCACACTGTACTGAATCTAAGCCCCCAACATAGCATGCTGTGCATGGAGCCCATGTAGATATGGGACCCCACAATATAGGGTCCCAGCATAACATATTGTACATGGAACTCATGTAGATATGGGGACCCCACACTATATATAGGGCTCCAGTCATGTATGTGAGACCCATGTGACAGCATGTAGATATGGGGACCCCACACTATACATAGGGGCCTAACATATTGTTCATGGAACCCTTGTAGATATGGGGACCCTCAGTCTAAGCCCTCAACATAGCATGCTGTGCATGGAGCCCATGTGGATATGGGGACCCCACATACTAAAGGGACCCAGCATAGCATGCTGCGTATGAGACACATGTAGAAATGGGGACCCCAAACTACAGGGCTCCAACATAGCATGCTGTGTGTGAGACACGTGTAGATATGGGGACCCCACCCTATAGGGACCCAGCATAGCATGCTGTGCATGGAGCCCATGTAGATATGGGGACCCCACACTATAGGGACCCAACATAGCATGCTGTGCATGGAGCCCATGTAGATATGGGGACCCCACACTATAGGGACCCAACATAGCATGTTGTGTGTGAGACACATGTAGATATGGGGACCCCACACTATAGGGACCCAGCATGGCATGCTGTGTGTGAGACACCTGTGGATATGGGGACCCCATATTATAGGGATCCAGCATAGCATGCTGTGTGTGAGACACGTATAGACATGGGGACCCCACACACTAAAGGGACCCAGCATAGCATGCTGCACATGAGACACATGTAGATATGGGGACCCCACACTCCATACTCAGTATAAGGCCTCAACATATTATGCTTGTAATAGGCCTCAACATTACACCCCCATGCTATGGCCACACACAGTAATAATAATCTGTGTAGTTATGGGGACTCCACAAAATAGGAACCATACACAACATGTCATGCATGGAATGTGTGTATACTATGGATGGGGACCTCATAACAGGACCCCAGTAAGCAATTGGGACTCTCAGTCGATTCCTGAGTGTGCTCAAGTTCTAAAGAACAACTACCTATCATAATATTACTATTTACCTCTCAGTTGAGAAGGAACAAGCTATTCTAGTGACCATCGTTATACTTACTGATATAGTGGATACTGAAGAACCTCCTGGTGTTGATCTCAGTTCTATCGTTTAAAGTTAGCTTCACGCGTTCAGTTTTCGTGAAGTTGTTCATGATCAAATCCGTACCACAAGATGCATTGAAACAGTCTTGGCATTCTAAATTTCACTGAGCCGAGATATAAAGAAATTAGGCGGTTGTAAAACTTATCGGAACGAAAATACTGTTGGTTTCCAGAAAGTCCCCAAAACTACGGCAGGAGCCCCATTTCTATCGTAGCTATGGGGCCCGGGAGCCCCATATCTACGCAAATATAGGGCCGGGGGGCCCCATATCTACGTAGATTTGGGGACGGGGAGCCCCAAATTCAAGGGTCCCCATTTTCACATGACACCGGTGTCATAATGATATGGGGCCCCCCCGTAGATATGAGGACCCCCGTCCCTAAATCTACGTAGATATGGGGACCCCATAATAAATATGGGGCCCCACTGTACGGCGATGTACCATAAGATTTAGATTTTAAGCGATATTTAACAAAACTGTATCTACGACTCGAAGAAAAGATGAAGCGTGCGACAATACGTAAGAAGGTGAAATGGGCGAGCGAATGGGCACATGGACAGCAGAAAGAAGGATTATCCGACGGCAGATTTACGTTCAGCAAAATTTTCCATTATGTGACTAAACGCAAATACGCACCTGTCTCCACGAAGTCAGAAAAACATGCTCTCATGCAAGGAAGCGAGACAAGTTCTTTTTGCAATTACAGTAGAGGAAGAACATCTCAGTCTACTATGTAGGTGGTGGCAGAAAGTACAAATCAACTTGATGTCCAAACTATATTGCATGGTATGTATGAATTTATATAAATTAAATTATATTCATATAATGTAATAATATTATATAGATATCTCTATCTAATGAACAGTTGCAGCCACTAGAAATTGCAATCCGCGAGAAACTTATTCCTGCACTTACCGGAAGACAAGCTCTCACCGAGTATGAAAGGGATCTCTTCGCTCTCCCAGTCAGAGATGGTAGTATGGGCATACCCATTACACACCAGATATCTTCTCAGCAGAGATCCCTCTCAAAAAGGATGTGTGGTCCGTTGGTAAAAGCAGTGATAAATCAACAGAGAGTGCTCGACACCAACCTTCTTCAGGAGCATGCTGAGAACAAGAAGGAAGTCATAAGACAACATCTTCATGAGAAAAGCCGCGTTATCTCTAGCAGAACTGTGGAGCACCTCCCATCCAAACTTCAACGTCAGATAGCAATCATCAGCCAAGATGGTACATCTTCCTGGCTGTCCACCATTCCTCTGAAAGTGTATGACTTTGCTCTCCATAAGCGTTCTTTTCATGATGCTGTATGTGGCTTTCAGATATGGCTGGCCCCCAGATGGTGTGCCAACTAGATGCGAGTGTGGAAAACCATTCATGCCTTGCACATATGAGCTGCCTCAAGGGAGCATTTCCCACCTTGAGACACAATGAGGTCTGTGACCTCACAGCATCTCTTCTAGATGAGGTATGTCACGATGTGTGTGTGGAGCTACACCTACAACCACTTACAGGGGAGGTGCTACATTACAGGACTGCAAATAGACAGGAAGAAGCTAGATCAGACATCAGTGCCTGCAGATTCTGGGAATCACGTTTTGAGAAGGTCTTAATGATGTGAGAGTTTTCAACCCTAATGCAGATTCATATCGCGATCTCCTTCCAGATGCCCACTTCAAATGACATGAACAAGAGAAGAGATAACAGTATGGACAACGTATTAGAGAAGTTGAGCATGCATCCTTCTCTCCACTTGTCTTTTCAACTTCAGGCGGGATGGGTAAGTCAACCACTATTGTCTACAAGAGACTTGCCCACCTACTTGCTGCATGTGAAGAGAGATGAGTCCTATCCGTTGGATGCGTTGCCGTCTTGGTTTTGCCCTCACTAGATCGGCCATCATGTGCCTTCGAGGATGCCGCTCCATCCATTCCAACAATGCTCCCCCATCAATCTCCCAATGCGTTGTGGAGGGACAGATTCCCACATCTGATTGAAGTAGCTAAGAATTGTAGTCATCATTGATCAAAATTTTCTTTATTGGCCTCACGACATACACTTTTAATTTCCGTGCGTATTAAATCATCGTAATTTAATTTCTGTATATACAGTAGACCCTCGATTATCCGAACCCCTTTGGTCACATATGTATGCTGTAAATGTACTATGAATTCAAAAAAAAAAAAAATTATATAGAGCATATATGGTATTACAACATATATATGTAGTTATATTGCATGCACTATGTTATTAAGCAGCTTCTTGAAACGGTGTCTAATTTCTTTAATTGGTGCATTGATCTCTTAGACTACCTGTTAGACTAAGTATACTTTGATTTGATAATTTTGTGTCGATCACAGTCCTGTACTGATTATACTATTCGATAATTAGCACTGAACATTTATTTGGCAATTACTTTGAGCAAACAGTGTTGAGAATTTGTACTGTTACAATACTGTAACACTGCATGACTAAATGTTCTACATCTTTTCCGATATCACATGCAGTGTCCTCTCTGGAGAGTATACAATGTAGGATATTCAACTTCTTGGGCTACTCCGGCTATAATTGCTCCTACAGGAGGAAGAAGATTGTTTCAATGGGTCACAACTAGTTACACAAATTATTACTCCAACCATTGCATTTCAAAGCACAAATTTTGTATTCCGATGCAGAGCACAAATTTGTTATCCAGCATTGCAAATCAGAGCACAATTTTGTCATCCAACATTGTACTTCAGAGCATGCACAAATATGTAATCCAACACTATTGTACTTCAGAGCACAAATTCGTAATCCAATATAATTGCACTTCAGAGTACTAATTTGTATTCTATAATGTGGATGGAATTAACTTCAAAACACAAATTTGCATTTCAGCATGCAAATACGGAATATAAATTTGTATTCCAACACAATAAGAATTCACACCACAAACAAAGACTAAGACTCTATACAGTAATGTTATGTATTTCCTGATACTAACTTTCTACTACACAAATTAAATTTCTGCATGTTATATAAAACTGCATATCAGTTTCGTGCACACACATTATGTGGATATCCATGCACAGTGAAATTCTGTATAATAAATTTAAAGGTATAAGTTGTATTATTATATAGCAGCAATAATAGGTGATCTTACCTTCAGTTGGACCTTCATGTATGCAACTTATGCTTTAAATTTGGCATGTCCAACCAAAATTCCTGATTACAGGAGCAAAATTAATAGTATATTTTACCTCCTGTACTGAAAGAATTTCGTTTGGCTATAATATAATATTATACATGCATGCACAAACAAACACACACACACGCACACACACACACACACACACACACACACACACACACACACACACACACACACAGTGAAACACACACATATCTTCATAGTCCATGATATGATAGATTTTAAAAAGAACTTACGCTCTACAGTATGATGGCTGACACTATAACCCAACTGCTGCACATGTATACTGCATGTAGTATCCACCAATGCCTTGAGTCCATCAGACAAAGTAGTGCCAGTGTCATAATGATATGGTTAGCTATACCATCATGATGGGATCACCTAGGAAAGGATATTATTACTCTACGTATACTTCCAGAAAGTTAATGCCATGTGACAATAAGTACATACTAACTTTCACTGATGGTATGTAGATGTAGGGACCCCACACTATACTCAGTATAGGCCCCAGCATAGCATGCTGTGTGTGAAACCCATGTACTGTAGATATGGGGACCCCTCACTATGTTGACCCAGCATAGTATGCTGTGTGGGAGACACATGTAGATATGGGGACCCCACACTAAAGGGACCCAGCATAGCATGCTGTGTGGGAGACACGTGTAGATATGGGGACCCCACACTATGGGGACCCAGCATAGCATGCTGTGTGTGAGACACATGTAGATATGAGGACCCCACACTATAGGGACCCAGCATAGCATGCTGAGTGTGAGGCACGTGTAGATATGGGGACCCCACACTATGGGGACCCAGCATAGCATGCTGTGTGTGAGACCCATGTAGATACGGGGACCCCACACTATAGGGCCCCAGCATAGCATGCTGTGTGTGAGACACGTAAATATGGGGACCCCACACTATACTCAGGCTAAGCCCTCAACATAACACACCTTGCATGGAGCCCATGTCCACACTCCATACTCAGCTATAAGGCCCCAACATATTATGCTTGTAATAGGCCTCAACATTACGCCACACCATACTATGGCCACACATAGTAATAATAATCTGTGTAGCTATGGGGACTCCACAATATAGAAACCATACACAACATGTCATGCATGCAATGTGTGTATAACTATGGATGGGGACCTCATAACAGGACCCCAGTAAGCAATTGGGACTCTCAGTCGACTCCTGAGTGTGCTCGAGTTCGTACGAACAACTGCCTATCATAATATTACTATTTACCTCTCAGCTGAGAAGAAACAAGCTATTCTAGTGACTATCGTTATACTTACTGATATAGTGGATACTGAAGAACCTCCTGGTGTTGATCTCTGTTCTAAGAACTCTTTTGTATCGTTTAAAGTTAGCTTCACGCGTTCAGTTTTCGTGAAGTTGTTCATGATCAAATCCGTACCACAAGATGCACTGAAACAATATTGGCATTCTAAATTTCACTGAGCCGAGATATGAGCCTCGTATAAAGAAATTAGGTGGTTGTAAAACTCATCGGAACGAAGATACTGTTGGTTTCCAGAAAGTCCCCAAAACTACGGCAGGAGCCCTATTTCTACCGTAGCTATGGGGCCCGGTGTCATAAAATTCTGGGCCCCCCCTCATTCTAGGCCCCCCCAGGTCTAGAATTTTAAAATTTTGAGCCCCCCGGGCCTAGAATATTAAAATTCTAGGACCCCCAGGGGGTGTAAAATTTTAAAATTCTAGACCCCTGCTCGTGAAATTAGGTCCCCCCTACAAAACTGACAGTACAACTATGCAAACAGATATCAATCTATTTGTAGATTCTTCAATCATAATTATAATTTATATTTAAATTTAAAGTAAAAAATAAAAAATAATAGTAATAACAAATACACTACTAACTGTAATACACATACATTATAGCAACGATAATATAAGATATACATGCATGGTCACACTTATATTTTAAAGATTAAATTGACAAGGGCTGGAAGGGTGCATCCCTCTGTCACACAATGAGTGATGATGGGTATTCATTGTTACTGTGCATGTGCCAAGATTTGGAGCCCTTCCTGCAATTAAGGGCATGGTGACACTAAAAATAAGATATATCATTTCAATTGGGGGACCAACCATACTTCAGGGCAATGGGCATGCATCCATACTGAAATGCACTTTACCATGTAATGGACTTAACAATCATAATAAAGAACCATATAAAAAAACATTTAAAAATGGAAAAAAGATAGGGTTGTTTGCTACACAGGGCTGGATGGGCATAGGGCTATATATAGGACTACACGAACATAGGGCTAGACATACATAGGGCTAGGCAGGCATAGGGATAGGCATACATGGGGCTACACGGGCATAGAGCTAGACAGAGGTGGGTTGGACTGGGTACAGTGTGCATATTCCTAAATCCCGCATGCAGCTAAAGTATTAACGCAGGATGCAGGAATTTGCAATTGCACATTGTACCCAGTCCAACCCAAACATTGTATTAACATTAAATTTGTACATGACATGTGTATACTTCTCTGATATAATATAGTTCAGAATCGATCTGTGTATGAAGTATTCATTTTTAAATTTGATTGAAAAGTATAAATTAACGATCAAAAGGAATAAACTATGTAGGTGTACCAAAGATCTAGAGTCACAATTCTTTCCATGCACCAGTTACAGTGGGTCTAGCTGTGATTCCTCTGATAGTAGGTGTAGTTCAAGCTGTCTATAGCTAGTTGGACACACAGATCTCCACAGACAGAAACTGCTCACTTCGCGACTCGTTGGAAGGGGGGCCTAATCTCACGCGGGGGGGTCTAAAATTTTAAAATTCTAGACCCCCAGGGGGGCCTAGAATGAGGGGGGGGGGGGGGGCAAAATGTTA
>CAUJGJ010000057.1:0-32000 GCA_963170055.1 Halisarca cf. caerulea | reverse complement strand
GCATGTGTGCGTGTGTGCACATGTGTGTGTACATGTGTGTGTGTACGTGTGTACGTATGTGGGTGTGCACATTGGGTGTACGAGTGTACGTGTGTACGTGTGAGTGTGTGTGTGCTTGTGTACATGTGTGTGTGCATATATGAATATCAAATTCGTTCTCTTTTTCTCTCTAATAGAGAAAGGAAGAAGATGCTGAAATTGAAAAAGTTGCAAGTAAAATTCGCTGTATGTGTGTGCGTGTGTGTATGTGTGTGTACATATGTGTGTGCATATATAAATATCAAATTTGCTCTCTTTTTCTCTATACATAGTAGAGAAAGGAAAAGGATGATGAAGTTGAAAAGTTGTAAGTAAAAGTCTTGTGTGTGTGTGTGTGTGTGTGTGTGTGTGTGTGTGTGTGTCACTGTGTGTGTGTGTGTGTGTGTGTGTGTGTGTGTGTGTGTGTGTGTACAATGTGAATGAAATGTAAATGTGAGATTTGCTACCTCTCTATCTTCCCCTCTATATAAAAAAGGAGAAAGACAGTGACTTGGAAAGTATTGTAAGTAAAATGCATTACATTGAGTATTTTCCTTATTAGCGCATGTTTTATCCACACCCACTGTCTCCCTCTAGAAAAATGAAAAAGATCAGGAAATTACACATATCGTAAGTACAAATTACAATCTCTTTAGTTTTGTTCAACAGATTGATCTTTTTAGGGGCTGCCTGTGGCAGCCCCTATATTGTTTTCATTTGGACTTCCGGTGTGTAACGCTCGTCCGATATATATATATATATATATATATAATATGGATTTGAAGAAAAGTATTATAATAGAGAATTTATATAATAGTAATAGAGAAGTATGAATTTATACAGGAAGGAGTTAGAGGAATTGTTTTGAAAACAATTGCCAAATATGGCAATTGTTTTCAAAACAATCGTTCAGTTACAATAAACAGTATGTTCTATGAATGTTCAGCTGTGCACTTTCACTCCAATGCTTTACAGGTGATTTGAGTGCGTGGGGCGGCAGCCCCCACGAGTTTTTAACTCAAATTACTTGTTTCATATACAACATAGCCAACTTCAAAATGAAGCTATAGAAGGCACAGTAGGAGGATGCGAATGTTTTCTCCAATGGGGCCTCTTCCTCCTCCACCTCCTCAGCACCACACTCAATGTGTGACCCATAGTAAGTTAGCACAATGTATGTACACAAAATCTACATGTATAAATATACATATATATACTTTTGTTTTAGATATTCCCACACCCTTTCTTTACATATATACGAGCAATAAACTATCAATGTTTTAAAACTTATATATAACACATGCATACACATTTCCGTATATTTATTATAAACACTTATTATTTGATCATTAACAATTATTAGTAGTACTTAGTTAGTTAGTAGTTCGGGTGGCGGGTGCAACCCTTATATCAAGTTAAAAGGTTGTATAAAGTAAATTTATTGATTTGAGTGTAATTACTACATCAAGAGAAGCCCGTAGTAAGCTAGTGCTAGTTGTTGTATAGGCCAATATTTGGTGTTTGACCTCCTTTTCCCCTAGTTAGTCACACGGGTGCAACCCTTTTGTCAAGTGTATAGTAGATATACATGAAGTGTAGTTGTTGTTCTCAAAGATGCTTTGAAGCTGTTTTATCATGCTCTCTCTCTCTCTCTCTCTCTCTCTCTCTCTCTCTCTCTCACACACACACACACACACACACACACACACACACACTCACACATACACATACATATATACTCACCAACCCACACACATGCACACACACACACACACACACACACACACACACACACACACACACACACGTATATTACATGGAGTGTGGTTCTTATATGCAAAACTACTTTGTAGCTAATAATATATACCATATAATCACATAATATAGATCACACTATCCCACTCACACACACACACACACGCATACAAACATGTGCTATATGCATGCACACACACACGCGCGCACACACACACACACACACACACACACACACACACACACACACACAGACAACCCCCCACACACAAACACACACACACATACACACCGCACACCTGCACACACACACGCACGCACACACACACACACACACACGCACACGCACACTCACACACACAGACAACCCCCCACACACAAACACACACACACACACACACATACACAACACACACCTGCACACACACACACACACACACACACACACACACACACACACAGACACACACACACACACACGCACACGCACACTCACACACACAGACAACCCCCCACACACAAACACACACACACACACACACATACACAACACACACCTGCACACACACACACACACACACACACACACACACACACACACAGACACACACACACGCACACACACACGCACACTCACACACACAGACAACAACCCCCCCCACACACACAAACACACACACACACATACAGGCCCCGTTTACACGAATCCGATTCGCCTATACTAATTGATACATGATCGTTTACACAAGGCATTTACACGAAGCCATTTGCAACCTGATACGCACTCGTGGTTGAATACGCTTGTGCATCACCCACGTGACTACCATGTGCTAAAGGCACACATGGCATCACGTATCATCGTACGTACGCATAATAATTCAGCGCTGGCGCTTACGTGAAGGCCCTGCGATTAATCGATCTTTGTTCTTTAGCTTTGTTCTTTGTAGTGCTGTCGTACAATGTAACAAAAGTGCTTGTAGGTTAGTTGGAAACCCATTTTTTGGACCTGTACCACGTGGCAGTGTTAGTGATTGTTGAATTTGGTGATAATGTCGGGAACTTCAAGTAAGAAGGAATTTCAATGGACTGATGATGAGGCCAAGCTACTTCTCCATTCTACTCACTTGTACAAAGTACAGAAAGAAATGGAAAGCACAGATTGGGAGACAGTAAAAACAAAGGTGAATTAGTAACTCAGTCAAGTTCAATCATACACAAACTTCGTGCAAGCGGCCGTAATGTCATCTTTGATATCGTTTATCCACAGTATGAAGACATCCTTGCCATTATGAGGGAGGAGCTTCCTGCTTCTAGTGATGAACTCCAGCTAATGTCTAAGGACTACCCACACACAAAGGAGGAGCTCACAAAGGCAATCCTCACAACGAAGCTAAAGAATGTGAGGACTAAATTCAGGAAGGCTGTGGATGCTGGAAGGAAGAGCGGGCATGGAAGGGTGGTGTTGCTCTACTTTGAGCTGTGTGAAAAAATATGGGGTGGGAGTCCATCTACTACACAGATCCAGGGAGGGGTTGAGAGCACTGATCTGACTGAGGACCAGTCAAACGTACCACCAGCAGAGACCAAAAGTGAGGAAGGCCCACAAGATGATGGTCCAGGCCCATCCAACACGCCTATATCTGAACCAACTACAGTTGAGCAAAGGAGGGAACTTCTCAACACCATATTGAGGACACATCGGCAGGCCAAAATGAAACGAACCCTCCCTGCAAATTCTCAACTCGTAGGGATTGCTAAAGAAGAGTTGTCAATTAAGAAGAAGATGGTGGAACAAATGGGCAAGATGGATCAGGAACACCAGGAAAACATCAGCCAGTTGAAAACCAGCATGGACAAAATAAGTAATTCAATTGATGCATTTTCCACTATTTTCCAAAGTTTGATTTCACAGCAACAATTTCCATCCCACTCACTTCAGCCTGCTTTTACACCCATACCCACCATGTGCACAATATCATTCTCAGTTATCACCACCATCAACACCTCTTCGTCACCTATGCCACTTGTACCCCCTACATCACTTTCACCAACCACACAGAGTTCATCCCCTGCAACACTTATATCATATACAACCCAGGCTGATTCTCCAGGACAATTTTCATTTGGTGCCACTTTGCCACCACGCACAGAACAGTCCGGATTATAGTATTATTTTTGGTTTTATTTTATCTCTTTAATTCTAATTACTGTGATCATAATATTATAAGCTGAATAAATGGTGTATAATTACCTAGAATTGGTCTTTACATAATTTTATGTTCATTCGTTGACAATAATAAATATTTAATACTGTAAAAATAAAATAAAAATAATGTACGTAAAAATATACTGTCACATTGTAATAATAAGTTACTAAACAGTCCCATTTAGGGATCAAAGTACGCGGCCAACACTCGCCGAACTCTTTTCCCTTCAGAGTCATTTGCACCCTGTCCCCTTTCAGTAGCCTGAGGCTGGAAGCTCCTGTCATACTCCATGGAGTTACTGACAACTTCATCCACTAGAGATTCCTGGTTGATCTCACAAAAAGTATGGAGGACAAAATAAGAATAAATAACAAAAGGAAGATCATCCATATTTATGTCCATGGAACGCTTCAGAGCTCCAAATCTTGCTTTCTAACGACCAAACGCACATTCAATGACATTCCGGGCACTACAGAGCCTGTACCCGAAATACTGTTCCCTAGGAGTTGAGCCACCATTGGCATACTCCTTCATCAAATAAGGTAGCAAAGGGTAAGCGGGATCTCCCAAGATAAGTACAGGAACTGGTGGAAAGTCTTCTAAAAGTTGACGCTCGCATGGTGGTATACGTCGAAGCTTGAAGTAATTGTTTAATGCTGAATTGGCAAAGATTCTGGCATCATGGACACTGCCAGGCCATTTTACAACAACATCCATGAAGCAGTGCCGGTATTCACAACATGCTTGAATGTTTAAAGAAAACCTCCCTTTCCTGTTAAGGTAGTCAGTGGGGTTGGCAGATGGCTGCTTGATGTCGATGTGGGTGCAGTCAATTGCACCCAAGCACTGAGGAAAAGAATGTACCTGATGGAACTTTGTTACCTTCTCCAAGACATCTTCCTCTGATAGTGGTAGTTTAACCCTTAAACATTCCAATTCCCATTTCGAAATTTTGTGCGAACGTTCCAAAGGCACTTGAGTAGCTTTTGCGGTGCGAAAATAGGTTGTTTTTTGCCGACAGTTTTCTGCTGTTCGGTTGTCCTGTAGGAAACTTCTAGCTTGTCCTAAATGTAGTTTGTAGCTAGTAAGATCTTCGTACGAGTCTTGGTGCTCCATTTTCTATGCAAAACTTTGTATTGGCCTCCAAACCTGTAAGTACTACGTACCTAAATTTGTCAACTCATATATACATACGTTATTATTCGGCTGGTAAACATTTCGTTACAAAATTCAACGCAACTACACATTTAACACTGAAAATACATTGACAGAAACAAATAAACGAAAAGTTGCAGCCAAAAGTCAAGGCATTGGTGAAGCGTCTCTTCTACTTCCTGGTCGACTGTCTGTCATCAACTTGCATACTTTGGCGCGTAAATCTCTTCAGTGCTTCAAGATGACATTGAAAGAGCACACTCTGAAGCTGACGAAGGAGATCATGTCCCAGTACAACTGCAAGAAACGTAAAGGACAAATTTCCTCAGACGGCCCACCATCTGGACGATTCTACGATCGTCAAATCCCCCTGTAAAGCCTCCAAAACGATGGTGTGTCTTGTCTGAAGCTCATAGAACGAATGTGTGAGAATATCCTTCGCCTGCAAGAAGGTAATCTCCACAATCCGGCACTTCACTGCCCTTCTCCATACTTTGCCGTATAGAACAATCCGTATACTAGACTATAACTTCGTATAACCGCATATTGTCCGTAAAATAACATGTATATGCATAGGAATCTCTTGTATAACAGTAATCTTTACATAGAATGTTTCAGCTATAGTACAGAACGCATTACTGCCAAACTATAACAAAATGTGCCAATTGATAGTAGAAACTAGGCCTAAATTTTATGTATAAAAAACACAAGGAAGAAAATTGGAACTTTTGCGGTTTATGCGCGCGAGCCACTTAAGTGGCTTTGGAACGTTTAAGGGTTAATGTAATTTGGGCCCATTTGTAAGGCAATGGCTTTTGTGACCCTTCTTACTACTAAGGAGACAGATGCACGAGAGAGTCCAAAAGAATTAGCAGTTTTCCTTAAACGACCTTCATCCGAAAGATAATATAGGGTTAATGCAACCTGCTTTCTACTTCAATCGGTGAGCGCATGGCGGTTGTCTGCCTCTGTATGTAGGGGCGCAATTCGTCGCACAGTTTGTAGAAATTTTCCCGCCGCATGTGAAAATTGTCTTTCCACTCACTGTCAATAACAACTCGGTCAAAAAGTTGTCACACCATGCCTGAGTTCGCCCGGGATTTATCCAGAAGCAACGTTGCCTTCGTATCTGTTGCTGCCCGCCCGATCTGGTGAGGCGCATGGGTCCAACAGACGATGTTTGGATTGCTTCCAGCAAGATAAGTCTTCTTCTGATGAAAATCCTGTCCAAAAGTTTCATGATAAGGTGATAGAAATGATACAAATCGATCAAAATGAACAAAATCCACATCACCAAAATAGCGCTCTCCATTTTTAGGGGCTGCCACAGGCAGCCCCTATATTGTTTTCATTTGGACTTCCAGTGTGTAACGCTCGTCCGATATATATATATATATATATATAATATGGATTTGAAGAAAAGTATTATAATAGAGAATTTATATAATAGTATAATAGAGAAGTATGAATTTATACAGGAATGAATTATAGGAATTGTTTTGAAAACAATTGCCAAATATGGCCATTGTTTTCAAAACAATCGTCCAGTTACAATAAACAGTATGTTCAATGAATGTTCAGCTGTACACTTACACTCCAATGCTTTGCAAGTGATTCGAGTGCGTGGGGTGGCAGCCCCCACGAGTTTTTAACTCGAATTACTTGTTTCTTTCACGTACGAAAGTGTCACGAGGTCAGACATGTGACAGGATCAATAAGTATGCATATACACTGTTTACACAAAAGAATTGTTGCGGCGTATCCGGACTAATCCACTTGAGTATGCGTATTCAGATCAATTCGCTTTCTGTATTAGTTTGTGGTGTATTCGTGTAAACGGGACCCCCAAAACGGACCACATCTGATGCGTTTACCACCGAATCGGATTCATGTAAACAGGGCCACAGACAGCCCTCCACACACAAACACACACACACATACACACCACACACCTGCACACACACGCACACACACACACGCACATACACATACACACACAGACACAGGCACGTACACACACCTCTCACACATCTCTCTCCCTCCCTGCGCACGCACGCATGTGTTCGTATAGTACATGGAGTGCATGTGGTTCTTATATTCAAAACTGCTTTGTACCTAATTAATCACATAATATAGATCACACTATCCCACACACACACGCACACATACAAACATGTGCTATATGATGCATGCATGCACACACACACGCACACGCATACAAACATGTGCTATATGCATGCACACATGCACACACACACACACACACACGCACACACACACACACACACACACAACACACACACACACACACACAGAAACATGTGCTATATGCATGCACGCATGCACACACACACACACACACACACACACACACACACACACACACACACACACACACACACACACACAACACACACACACACAGAAACATATATTGCACAAACACACACAGATACTTTTTGTCACGCATACAAACTGCAAATTACATGTTCCCAAAATAAGATTATAATATCTGAGAGGATTCTTCTATTCGTATTTTGCGGCATAATTTACGTAGCCTTTGACAGGAAACCCGTATACTCACTACGGATACCAATACGCACAACATATGGCTGCTGGGATCGTTATTTTCACCGATGCCGCTTTTGATTTCCATGCAAAAATCATTCCGCTATATAGATTAGGTCACTCACCAGGAATATTGAGGAGCATTAGCCACAGTCACAAAGCACTCGCATCCTTTTTCCTAGGAGGAGTTAGCGGAAAACTGATTCGAAGGTAAAAGTCGTATTCTAGTCAGGATTCGTCCATACAACAAATATGGCGGTTCGTAGGCTTATACAGCCTATTTTTGAAATTTCTCCATTTCGCAAGTAAAAGTAAAAAGAAGCCCTCAAGGTCTCTTTCTAGACACAACAGTGAGCTATCGTGAAGATTCGCCCACAATCACCCGAAGCGCGTGTCAGTGAACTGCGAACAAAAAAATCGTCCTATCTTTATTATAATAAGATATACTATTATAATTGATTGTGGTTTTATCATTGTAATAATTTTATTTAACATTAATAATGACTACAATTATTTCAATATTTAACAATAACCTTCTTCAGGAGCATGCTGAGAACAAGAAGGAAGTCATAAGACAACATCTTCATGAGAAAAGCGCTATCTCTAGCAAAACTGTGGAGCACCTCCCATCCAAACTTCAACGTCAGATAGGAATCATCAGCCAGGATGGTGCATCTTCCTGGCTGTCCACCATTCCTCTGAAAGTTTATGACTTTACTCTCCATAAGCGTGCTTTTCATGATGCTGTGGCTCTCAGATATGGCTGGCCCCCAGATGGTGTGCCAACTAGATGCGAGTGTGGAAAACCATTCAGTGTTGACCATGCCTTGAACTGCCTCAAGGGAGCATTTCCCACCTTGAGACACAATGAGGTCCGTGACCTCACAGCATCTCTTCTAGATGAGGTATGTCACAATGTGTGTGTGGAGCCACACCTACAACCACTTACAGGGGAGGTGCTACATTACAGGACTGCAAATAGACAGGAAGAAGCTAGATCAGACATCAGTGCCTGCGGACTCTGGGGATCACGTTTTGAGAAGGTCTTTATGGATGTGAGAGTTTTCAACCCTAATGCAGATTCATATCGTGATCTCCCTCTGGATGCCTGCTTGAAACGACATGAACAAGAGAAGAGACGACAGTATGGACAATGTATTAGAGAAGTTGAGCATGCATCCTTCTCTCCACTTGTCTTTTCAACTTCAGGTTGGATGGGTAAGTCAACCGCTATTGTCTACAAGAGACTTGCCCACCTACTTGCTGTGAAGAGAGATGAGTCCTATAGTACTGTCATCCGTTGGATGCATTGCTGTCTTAGTTTTGCCCTCACTAGATCGGCCATCATGTGCCTTCGAGGATGCCGCTCCATCCACTCCAACAATGCTCTTCCATCAATTTCCCAATGTGTTGTGGAGGGACAGATTCCCACATCTGATTGAAGTAGCTAAGAATTGTAGTCATCATTGATCAAAATTTTCTTTATTGGCCTCACATTACATACACTTTTAATTTCTGTGCATATTTAACAATAATTAATATTTACAATTATTAAAATAAAACGTTTTTCAATAAAAGTTCCATACTTGTTGGGTCAAGTTTAACTTATCATAATTATTGGTACTATGTAAACACAGTTCGTCTCTTCTGTGTTTGTAATTCCTAAAAAGGAAGAAATTAAAACAAGCGATTCGAGTTTAAAAAACTCGTGGGCTGCCTATGGCCCTGGAAACTCGAATCGCTTGGAAATCGGCGTTATAGACTAAAATAATATTTTGAAGAACTCTTCTGGTCTAAAAGACCCTTCGCTGATAAAATCAGGAGCAAACGAATGAATTTCACCGAAATATAGCCGAAAGATTTTGTACCGACTTCGCGTCCGCCATGTTGTTGACATATGTATATATATACATACATATATATATATATATATATATATATATATATAAATTGACATCGTTCCGGACGTTCCGGACACTTCCAGTGAAAGTAAAAACAATATAGGGCCGCCTTCCGGCGGCCCAAAAAAGCATCAATAAATAATCTGAAGTATCTTTACACACATCAGGGCTTTTGATTCTGTTTACACACATACATACACGTACACACATACACAAACACACGCACACACACACACACACACACACACACACACACATACCTAGCCATGCAATATATACATGCAGACACAATTCACATAAATATATATACACACTACCACTACCTACACACACACACACACACACACACACACACACACACACACACACACACACACAGTGACACACATACATACACACACACACAGTGACACACATACACACACACACACACACACACACACACACACAACACACACACACACACACACACACCTAGCCATGTAATATATATGTAACGGAGCGCGCGGGTTCATGCACAAAAACGGCAGTTAGCAGCAAAACACTTCAATCACTTCCATCACTACACACAGAGCATTGTTCAACTACACGAGGCACTCCACGTGTTCACACTCCTCCTTCCTATGTACTTTTACAGAATAATACTAAAGACATACTTAATAGTTAACAGCTAATGTCTAAGTAGTAAAGCATAGTAGACAATACAAATACACAGTTCATTCTCTGTCACATCACCCCCCTCTTCTCTACTTGATGCGTCCCGCATCAACCTCAGTGCTCGATCGGTTCCTCAAGGGATAACGTTCCTTGGTAGGGGTGTTATGATCTTTGTCACCATCCTCGTGGGTACTATTAGTAATAGCAGTGGTCAGGCCATCTAACCATTTGGGGTACTGTCCAACACCGTGACGTTGTCCTCCGTACCAATAATACCCAGCAGGGAATTCAGATGGGCAGGGGCATACTCTTGTCAGGTGAACCCTGATTGGTCCTTCGTCTGGGAAATACACTTTGGTAGCTGCGATATTTGGCTCCTCAAAAGTGGTAATCCTGTATGGCCCATGCCATGGCCTGGACAGTTTGCGGTGCTTTCCTGTCTCATCCTGAGGGAACTTGATAAGAATCCACTGACCAATGCGATACTGCCTATGAGATGTCTTGCGGTCATAGTGGTGCTTGTATTTACCGCATGTGGAACAAGTCCACGGACACTTGTATGGCTTCAGGGATCAGAAAATTTATCGCCACTTTTTAGTTTTATTTCTTGCTACAAATACACGCTATCTTCTAACAACTAGTACCATTGTGTAGATGGCTGCATTACCTTTCGTTCGATGTCAAACTTGAAAGAATTTTCTATGTTCCTTGAAATGTATGCGCATTCTCCTTAAACATATAAAAACACGAAAAACTGCTGGGCGGCAGTGCAGCTTCATAGCTAAGGGCACAAATGTTGGTGTACAGGTTCCTTACCTAAGTATCTAAAACTTCCATGTTGGGGATTTAAATATCTCTAAGAGTTTTAAAGAAAAACGGTAAAAACCACAATTTCAAACCATGGTAGCTCACCTTTTCACCTGTAACATCTGAATCAGGCAATGAATCAAAATCCCCAACATGGAAGTTCTTTATTATCCTATATTACAGCCAATAAATGTAAAAAAGTATGCCAATAGGCTTTTTCCTACTGCTGCCCAGCCATTAAAGTTTAGCGGTAAGTGGTAGCCATTTTGTCACATGACCGTCGCATGATATTTAAAGTGACGTCACCTAAAAGTTGAGTCAAGTAGCAAGTAAAGTGGAATACAGACGAAGTCTCTTTTATTTTTGTACCTTTGATCTTTGATACATAACCTTTCGCCGTCGGATAGCTCTTTAAATTCTGCTTTGGTCGCACTTGTATACGAACCGAATCGCTATCGAAGATGTTTTTCGGAAGGAGAAAAGATCGAAGAAACTCAAGCTAGGTAAGCCAGACCAGAAAGTTACTGACATGTTCAAATTTGATCGAAGGCTTAAGATTCACTTAGTTTCACATAGCCAGCCTCTTTCTCCTTGATGTTGTTAGAGATTTTGTAGAATGTTTATGATGTCGTCAACGGAAAGGGGCTGGAGACGCGAGACTAGGATTCACTGTAGCCGAAGGCCGTTTGACTGGAATAATTGTCCATCTTGCAGTTTTAACATCATGTGAGGCTGTTTTGGAATCTTTACGTGCACAACAACATTTTCCTAAGTCACGGGCTGGTCACATGACATCTCGTCGCGAAGCCATCTAAAGTCGCGAAATTCTTTCTAATTGACGCCTCCACTGAGATTTTAAGTTTATGGACATGTCCCACATGCGACGCTGAGCTTCCTGAATAGACTGGGCAGCTAGAGCTCGGGCTGATCGAAGCGAAAGTACAAGTTCCTCCCGATAATCATCCAGGTCAGTCGGATCTGGGGAAGAAGGTGGCAATAGTGATGCCTCAGAAAGAGACCTGCAATCGAATTCAAACAGAAGGTAAGAGGGGCATTTCCCAGTTGACTCATGTGGAGTGTTCCGATACGCCCATAGTAGACCATGCAGGTAACGATCCCACTGTTTTCCGTAGTCCTGTGCATGCTTTCGTAGCATGGCCCAAAGGGTACGGTTAAACCGCTCCACCATTCCATCTCCTTGGGGGTGATAGGCTGTGGTGTTCAGCTTCTTTATCCCAAGGGCCTGGCAGACATCTAACATGAGATGAGAGAGCAAGTTTGCCCCACGGTCAGAGAGCAAAGCCTCAGGTACACCAAAGATTGGAAATATCCGTTCAGTAAGTAGTCTCACTATACGGATAGACTGCTGATCCGGGACAGGAAACACAAATGGCCACTTGGAGAACAGATCCTGGAAAACAACAATGTATCGGTTCCCAGAAGATGTCTTGGGTAACTCCATCAAATCTACCCCGAGAATCTGGAAAGGACGGGTCACTGGTATCGGGTGCAATGGAGGCTTGTGGGGTCGCCCTACTCCACTGACAACTGCACAATCAGGACAACTCTTGCAATACTCCATAATGTCGGTGTACATCCTGTCCCACCACCAGTGTAGTGCCATCCTCGCATGGGTTCTGGGTCCGGAGAAATGACCCCCAGAACTCCCTCTATGGTTCTCGCCCATCAACTGCTGTCGAAGGCCTCCAGGAACAACGGCACGCTTACGGTGACCATGCTTGCTGTCAAGGAAGTATATAATGTTGTCTTCCAGTGTGAAGTTGGGGGCCTGTAACACTATTCTATGTGCTTCCTTATCATCTTCAGGCAATTCCTTCTTCATCAAGTACTGAGTGAGCTGATGGATCCAAGGATCCTTTTGCTGAGCCCCTTCGAATGTCTCTTCCTTTGGGTCCATACTGAGGGGTTCCTTCTTGGGGAGGGTTCTAATGTCGTCAGACTGCAGTGCAGCCACTTGAACCTCTGGACAGGTTTCTTGACTAGGTGCTGGATTGACGGGGGCTCGGGACAGAGCGTCTGCACATTGATTCTCCTTCCCGGAGCGGTAGGTAATGTGGACCTTAGACACCCCACTCCCATAGACTTTGCTCCACCACCTGGCGTGTTTGCCAGTGGGATTGGGTGTCTCCAAAACTGCCTTGACGGCTGAGTGATCGGTAAAAATAGTCACAGACTTCCCATACAAACAATGGCGGAAATGAGTAATGGCCCACACAACTGCCAGAGTCTCCAGCTCAGTGATTCCATAATTCTTTTGTGGTCTTGACAGTGCGCGACTGGCATAGGCAACCGGGTGTAGCTTGCCATCAGTTTGCTGAGATAGCACAGCACCTAAGCCATGGATGCTCGCATCTGTCTCCAAGACAAAATCCTTGTTGAATGCTGGGTAGGCCAATACGGGAGCTGTTGTCAGCTTGGCTTTGAGGGTGTCGAAAGCCAGCTGACACTCAAGTGTCCACTGAAACGTGGTGCCTTTGCAAGTCTGCTGATGCAATGGCTCTGCGACCTTGGCAAATCTAGGGATAAACCTACGGTAGTATGAGGCCATTCCCAGGAACCGTCAAAGTCTGTGGATGTCCTCAGGGATGGGAAATTCCTGCACAGCTGTCACCAGCTTTGGATTAGGCTTCAGTCCCTCATGCAGGGGTGACAACATGGCCAAGATATTCAACCTCCTTGCGTGCAAACTGGCATTTGGTGGGTTTCAGCTTCAATCCAACCTCTTCAATATGTTCAAGGACCCTCTTGAGATGCTGCAAGTGTTCTTCCAAAGTCTGGGAAAACACGAGTACATCATCAATGTAGACTGATACATAGTCAGGACCATCTGAGGGGTTGAGTCCCTGCAATACCTGCTGCATTAGCCTCTGGAAGACTGCAGGTGCATTGCACAGTCTGAACGGCATTACTCGAAATTCGAACAGACCTTGAGGGGTAACAAAGGCTGTCTTCTCCTGTGACGCAGGGTGGACCCGGATCTGCCAGTAACCCGCGGCTAAATCTAAGGTTGTGAAGTACTTTGAGTGTCCCAGCTGATCCAGCAAGTCATCAATACGTGGCAAGGGATAAGTGTCGGTCTTCGTCACCGAGTTAAGCCTGCGGTAATCCACACAAAAGCAATGGGTTCCGTCCTTCTTTCTCACTAAGACCACTGGACTTGCCCAAGGGGACTTAGATGGTTGAATAACTCCTTGCTGCTGCATAGTCTCCAGTTGTCGGGCAACCCCTTGTCTCACCATGAAAGGCATTCTCCTTGCTGGCTGGTTCTGTGGGGGTGAATCACCTGTATCGATCTCCAGTTGTGCCAGCGACGTCTCTCCTCGTTCTCCTGGTTCCAAGCAAAAAGCCTGGTGGTGATCCAGTAGAAGCTGCAATAGTCTAGTCTTCTCAACTTCTGGTAAGTCTGGGTGTTCGATGACTTCCATCAGATTGACCCTCCTGGATTCGGCTTGCCCTTGTTCGTCAACAGTTGCCCCTGGCTGTCCCAATGACACTTGGCAGATTGGTGCTTCTGAATGATTGGGTGGTGGTGAAGGGCCAACCACCTCCACTTCAGTCAGAGTACCAACAGTCTCTCCCTGGGAGAGGTGTTGAGTGAACCCAGTGGGATTGGCCAACAGTACCCAAGCAAAGCCGTCCTCTGTGGGTTCCACCAGGGCATCAACAGCTTGTACTCCATGGCCAGTTTCACCATCAACATCTGCCTCCAGCAGTAACTTCTCGGAACTTGGCAACCTATCCACCACTTTCACCTTTGCAACTGAGGAGCTGTATGGAAGCACTGTCGTAGTCTGCAGTAGTTGCACAGACACAAGTGGGATGTTGGCACCAGGGGGATCCCCCTTGTTCTCAGGCTTACTTCTTACTTCACTGGCCAATACCTCTGCATGATATGATACCAAAGCAAGTTGACTACACACTCCCTCGACAAGAGTAGTGGCTCAGAGGAATCCATTTTAATATAAACAGGGGTTTTCATCGTCTTGTCACCGAAAGTGATGTCAAGGTCCATTCTACCATCCAGCGTGAACTTCTGGTTGTTGTATACCCGTGGTACCTTGTCTGCCTTCTTGAAGTCACGCCTGCCTAACTTGGCAGCTGCGGCCACTTTCTTGAACAGACTACCTCCCATTATTGTTATGTCAGCACCCGTATCAATGACACCAGTTGCAAACACATCTTGCACTAGTATCTCAGCTCGTCGTGGTCGACTACCTTGGTCGTGGACCCTAACCAGGCATACTTCATCAGAGTCTGATGAGTGGAGGTAGGTGAGGGGGTCATCATCCGCAGTGGTGTGTGCTGTGTCCCTGTTTAGTTCATCTGCATTCACTCTCCTGGCATCTGCCTTCCTGTTTCCCCTCGCCTCAGAATGGTTTGGACGACCATTACCCTCATTCTTCCTGTTTTGACAATCCCTGGCGAAGTGACCTGGCATTTAGCAATTGTGGCAGACCTTGGGTGGCTTCACACTCTCCAGCTTCTTGGTAGGGGTGGTATTGGCCACCTTCGGTGTTCATGAAGTCTGCTGTTTCAGGTAATTCTGCTTCTTCTTGAGTTTTGAAACACGTCGCTCCTCATTCTTAGCAGCTGTGTATAACTCCTTATAACTTGTAGCTCCTGAGACTACTAGTCCTCGTAGCAGTTCCATGCAAAGGCCTTCCTGCATCTGCCCATACAAAATAGCTTCCCTGGTCTCCAAGCTCATCTTATCGCGTCCATATGCGATCTGAAAGACTTGCTCCAGGTGACGAATGAAGTCCGAAACTGTTTCGGCCTCTCCCTGCATTGTGTGACGAAAATCCTGTCCAGCTAATACTCTGTTGCCGGGTTCAAGCTTCTCTCGTAGAGCTTGGGTAGCATCTCCATAAGAGGAGGCCTGGTCCTCGTCCAAGAGGTTCCATTCCTGTAGGGCCCTACCCTTGAGGTGACCAGCCAACTGGATGAGCTGCTCCTCTGCCGACCACCCATTCCACCGAGAGGTCCTAACAAGACCAGGCAACCAGTCATCTAGACGTACTTGTGGGTCTTCCCCAGTGAAGAACTCATCTGGAGGGGCCTTCCCTTTCCGGGCCTTGGGTACAGTTGGGATGACTGAAGTAGTAATCCTCATGTCAGGGCTTGGTAAAACGGACGGGGCTTGGACAGGTGAAGTAGCTGGCATTAGGAGAGGCAGGTTCCTCTCCGACAACATTTGTCATAGCAGTTCTATCTCCTTGTCCTTGGCCGACAAGGCAGTATCGAAAGCAGAAAGACGGTCACAACTAACCTGCCACAGTTGGTCCACTCTTTTCTGCTTAGCCAGCAACTCCTCCTTAATCTTCTCCAACTTGTCTTTCGCGGACTGGAGCTCCTCAGGCAGCTCCTGGTTCCTGCATTGGGCAGCCTGTAAAGATTCCTGCAAGGATTCGTTCGAAGGCTCCTCTAGCTGCTCTTCCCTTTCCCCTTCGTCCTCAGACAAGCCCTTATCTTCTGGACGAACCTCTAGAAAGGCGCCGTCGGCGTCTTCCAGGAGCAGAGTGACGTCGCCTAATCCGTACGAGACTCTAACCTATACCTTCATCGGCTCGTGCCTGCTCTCTGACAGTTTGGCATCCAGACGTGGCCGTAGATTTTCAGCGGTGCCTGTAGTTGGAATATCCAACGCATCTACCAACCTCCTCACCATGGCAGTGGTGATACACCGAGAATTCAGCGGCAGCAGCTCCTCACGCTCGCTGCGCTGTGCCTCGCTGGTCGACACTTCCATCGCTGATGGGCAAAGGAACGACCAGACAAATGAACAGGGTTATTGACTCACAGGTCCTCTAACCACCAGTTGTGATTGGACCGTTTCACCCTAGGCACAAAGTCTCGGCAGGACCTCCAAATGTAACAGAGCGCGCGGGTTCATGCACGAAAACGGCAGTTAGCAGCAAAACACTTCAATCACTACACACAGAGCATTGTTCAACTACACAAGGCACTCCACGTGTTCACACTCCTCCTTCCTATGTACTTTTACGGAATAATACTAAAGACACACATAATAGTTAACAGCTAATGTCTAAGTAGTAAAGCATAGTAGACAATACAAATACACAGTTCATTCTCTGTCACATATACATGCAGACACAATTCACATAAATATATATACACACTACCACTACCTACCCCCCCCCCCCCCCACACACACACAGTGACACACATACATACACACACACAGTGACACACACATACACACACACACACACACACACACACACACACACAGTGACACACACACACACACACACACACACACACACACACACACACACACACAACACACACACACACAAACAGCAACACACACACATACACACACACACACACACACACAGTGACACACACACACACACACACACACACACACACACACACACACACACAGTGACACACACACCAAACAACATAGATACGGGTACATAATATACAACATCTACGCTAACATACACTAATGCGAACATATCCAAAAACTACTTGAAGAAATTCCTTTTTAACGGAAGGCGTGCTCTCACTAAACCTCACCAAAACACTTGTCATACAAGTTCAACCGTCCGAAAATGGTTTGCTAATTCCAAACAGAGCTTTTATCTCTCATCTTACCTGCCTGTTCCCCAAACATCTTTGGATCTTCCCGTTGTTTCCATACTTTCGCGGTTCAAAGGTTTTCTTTTCATCCTAACATCTGCGTCCTATTCTCTGACGTGTTGAACCATAGTATCTATGGTTAGAGGACGTAAGCAAATACACATAAACAAGATTACATACACGTACGCGAACATATCAACGAAAACACATGGAGAAACTATTTTATTAAAGATCTGCTCATACTAAACGTCATTAAAACACTTTTACATGCGTGTTCAAGCACTCCATAATGGTTAACTAAAGATAAGAGGCTTTCCACACTCATCTTACCTGTTTCCGAAGCTTTCTTTAGCCTTTTCTTCGTTTCCATGGACTTCCGCGGTAGTGTAAGGTACAATGTCTCAGTAAAACCATCCATCCAAGAACGTTTCCGTCCTAAATGCTTCGTCAAAGTTCTCTTCCTTGTTAGATGAGGCAGCTTAACAGCTTTTGTCAGTTTTCTAGTCCTTCCACAACTTCTAAAACAAAGACAACAACTTCAAACCAGTCACTCTACCTCTAAAAATTGAAGGCCCACGGAAATTCTTGGAGCGAGTTGAATCTTCGTGATTAACTCTCAATCCAAATCTTTAGGTCTTAAAGATTCTTCGTTGATGAAAACAGAAGCAAAAACACAAAATTAACTGAATAATACCAACGACTTCGACTACCGCCTAAAAGTCCGCCACGTTGTTGACATATATATATATAAATTGCATGATTTAGCTAAGCGGATAAGGTCAAAGACAAATGATTCTTTGTCTTACCTAAAGCTGTGCCAGAAGATTAGTATCTGCATCCAGAGATTTAACACAGTGTCTATTTTAGGATGTACTGTCTTAGATTAGAATGGATTGTTGTATGTTTTAGGCTTTGTGCATATGTATAATATTCATTATTATATTTAAAAAAAAAAAAATAATAATAATATAAATATATATATATATATATATATACCGTATTCTCTCTAAAATAATTCGGCATTCTAATTTTCGGCAGGAGATTTTTGGGCCGCCGGAAGGCGGCCCTATATTGTTTTTACTTTCACCGATGTCTAGATATATATATATATATGTCAACAACATGGCGGACGCAAAGTCGGTACGTAATCTTTCGGCTATATTTCGGTAAAATTCATTCGTTCACTTCTGATTTTATCAGCGAAGAGTATTTTCAACCAGAAGAGTTCTTCGAAGACGATTTCCAAGCGATTCGAGTTTCCAGGGCCGTGGGCGGCCCACGAGTTTTTTAAACTCGAATCGTTTGTTTTCTGTCCATTCTTATTCTATTACTGCCCAACTTCCTGCTATTCTAATTTCCGGCGTTTAATTCTAATTTTTGTCTGACACAGGAAGTGATCTAAATATTCGTTACTCAAGCGCACACAAAGGAGCCAACACGTGTTACGATCGGTTATTTTCTGCAGCGGTTCGAATATCCAAGGAAAAGGAATCTGCGTGTGAGAGTATCTGTGGTGAAAAGGACTGTGGCCAAATAGACACTCCCCCAATACGAAGTACTCCAAATACACAGCTGTATGGGGCAAGCGACTTGGACAGCGATGCAGCAAAGGTTGCAGATTCAGACTCAGGCGAGGAAGACACAGTTAGCGTTTTGAGCGATTCTGAAGATGTCACTGCACCTAAGGTAAAGAAGAAGATAACGGACTATTTCACAACTACCACTATTACCCGTAAGCACGACATCACTTCTTACCTTCGTGGCTCAAAGAAATGTGCACCGGCTACTGTCATTGAATCAGCCAACACCCAACAGGTTTTGAGTCTTGAAGATGATTCAGTCGTCACAGTTTCCAAGTCATTGCACAAATATACACAACTTGAAGATGGCAATGTACCAGGAAGCCAAAAGAAGAGAAAGCCATTTTATGCAACGTACACGCTGCGACAAAAACTGGTGGTCCTCGATTATACTAAGACTCATTCTGAGAGTGAGACTGCCAGGCACTTTTCAATACCAAGAACCACACTGCAGTCTTGGAAAGGACTGGATAAGCTGCCAAAGGATAAGGCGAAAGCAATGAAGAAAGGAAAGCACGCAAAGAGAGGATCTGGTCGGCCATTGTCATATAGTGCAGATACAGAGGAGCAAATCGTGCAGTGGGTTTTGGAATGTAGGGATTTACAAATTCCTATTCAACGGAAAATGATCCAGTGTAAGGCATTGACACTCATATCACCTCAAAACTCTCACTTTCGGGCATCTCAAGGCTGGCTCCAGAAATTCATGTTATGAAACTCTTCGGCTTTGCGTCGACATACTTCCATTCAGCAAAAACTACCTGCTGACCTTGAAAAAAAGTTGGAGGCCTTCATGGATGACATCAAGGCTGTACGAGAACGTCACAACTTTCCAGACGAGCTTATAATAAACATGGACGAGACTCCAATTTTTTTCGACATGCCAAGGCAATACACAGTTCACACAAAGGTGGCCAAAAAAGTGCGAATTACAGGAACTAAAGGTGGCAAGAAACATGTTACATATGTAGTCTTGTGTGCTGCAGCTGGTAAAATGCTGAAACCAATGGTGATCTTCAAAGGCAGGACTCAGCGTAGTGTCAGCAAGGTAGCATACCAGAGAAGCAAGGTGTTCGTCACCTATCAACACAAAGCTTGGATGGATGAAAGTCTAATGAAACAGTGGATCAAAGAGGTTCTCCCAAAGTATACCAAAGGAAGGCACTGCCTGTTAGTCCTTGATTCATTTCGCGGACATCTAACTGAAGCTGTTTCCAGGTCCCTGGGTGCAGCAAATGCTACTGCTGTTGTGATTCCAGGAGGGTGCACTGGCAAAGTTCAGCCTGTGGACGTTAGCCTCAATAAGCCAATTAAAGACACAGTCAGAGGCCAATGGGAAGAGTTTATGATGCACAAAGCTACAGCAGAACAAGGACCATCTAATTTGAAATGTGCTACAAGACAGACATCACTGATTGGATAGTGCGGGCTAACTGTCTTCTTTCTTCTCAAGGCAACTGCATTGAAAAGGCTTTCAAAGTGTGCAGGATCACTAATAGTTTTGATGGGGCAGAAAATCATCTCATCAGATGTGCAACAGAGTTACCAGAGTTTAGGATACCTTATGGTTCCACCGACCCAGAAGACATGGAGGATATATTCGAGGATACAGACCACAGTGATTCAGATTGTGAGAATGAATCAAATTCTAGTGATGCCAGTGATGAAACAGATTGAGGTTTCTATCATGTTGATATGATCATGATACAGTAGTGATATCTGTTGTGTTCCTTTATTCAATTTGTATCAATTTGTGTAAACCAGCACATCTCGTTCCTTTAATACTGTATCCATGAAATCTAATAGTGCACCTGTATCATTGTGTGATATAATTATGCATGTAGCTACATCTATAATAGTACTCTAATAGTATACATACTGATTATTAAGTAGATCTGGCACATGGCCACCCATATACTACTGTAACATGACTACACTACAGAAGTGCACGAAAACTTGTGTGTTTCTAAAAAGGTTCTCAGCTTTGCAATGTGCTTTTTCTTGCCAGTAAATGTTAGCTCACAAGGTATTTCTAGTCCTCCCCTTTCACGATAATATCGCCGTTTATCGGTAACCTTTCCAGTGATGGTTCCATTGTGTTCCAAAAAGAAGAAGGTAATGTGGGAAATTTCCCTGGGCAAATGACCTCGAACATCTTCAGCATCTTCATATGTATAAATAGCTGTAGCAAATCGATTGTGCTCGTTGTTCACTTCTTTGTAACAAACAAATCCTTCTCCAAGGTCTGGTTCCCAAAACTGCTTGTAAACGTGATAACCGCGAATCGCCGTTCTCACAATCAACTCAAAAACAGCCATTTAAAACGATATCTAAACATTCAGCAGGTATTTTATTGATTCGTCCGATTATTCTATATTTTTGTCAGCGATGAACATTTTGTTCAGACATATTCTATTCTAATCAAATGCCGAAATTTTCCGTGCACGACAGGTACCGAATTTTTAGAGAGAATACGGTATTGACATCATTCCGGACGTTCCGGACACTTCCGGTGAAAGTAAAAACAATATAGGGCCGCCTTCCGGAGGCCCAAAAAGCCTCTGATAACGGGGTATTCTTCAACCAAAGGCAAATACTTGATGTGATTGTTCATTCTCCTGTCTTTCTGTTGAAACAATCGTTCAATTTCCACAAATGAACTGTTTACATCCACTCTGCCAAGTTCTCCTACACTTCTGTGTCGATATAGCCATACATGTATATTGGCCTCTTTAACATAAGACACAACGCATGCAAGTGGAAATGCTTTCCCCAGCATTGGTCTTGAGCTGCTTCTTGGAAAAGTTTGATCCATTCCCTTTCTGTAATTGCTGTAATAGTTTCTTCATTTCGATACACATTACGTAATAATAGTTGTGTACTAGGCTTCATCACCTCAAACATATGCTCCTTATTTTCTAATAAGCTATACACAGTGATTGCTCTCAGATGTGCTGCATATTCTTCTGTATCATGCAGTGCAATGGAGATGGTATTATACATACAGTTCCCATCACCCGTGGTCCTCACTGGAACATATTCTGATGTAAATAAGGGCAAAAGTTCCTCTTGTACAGACATGTCCACCACATGAGTTTCCACATTGAAAATGTCATTTTCCTGTTTGTTAACCTCATTTATTAAAGTTTTCATAGCAATTATGTTAGCTTCCATCAATTCTTTTAATTCTTCCATTGACTCTTTCTTTTTACTTTTGAGAATGTCCTCAATGTTCTGCATAAATTCTCTCACCTCCTTAGTACATGTTGTGTGAATTTCTTGACTTGATAATTGTACTATTGGTGCGTCTCTCTTCATTTCCTCCAAGACGTCCCTCAACAAAAAGTCATCCAAATCTGTTTCCATTATATCTTGAAGAGAAGTGGGTGGTTCATCCTCCTGAGACTGTGACAAATCCACCAGCAGCACCTCTGAATTATCTTGACTTGGCTAACTACAAGCAACGGCATGCTGTGTAATGCTCCCTTTCCTTTTGTTGGCATAAAGCTTCTTGGGTTCAAATTTCACCAGTGCAATGCCATTTAATGTCCTCACCCGACTTAATGCCCCATAAGACATTCCGGCTTAAAAACTTTCTCGCCAAGGTCCAACACAGCACAATCAAGTGACAGACCTTGCACTTTGTGTAAAGTGGCAGCCCAACACAACATTAAAAGTACCTGAGTCCACTGTAGAACAGTGCCTTGCTGTCCATAGAATCGCACCGACATGGGTTCAATAGCCACTGCCTCTTGTTGTCCATTGGGGATGCGACTTTGGTAAACTGTCCGACTCGTGGATCGTGAAACTTTACATATACAATTTCAGGTAAGGCACCACGTGAGAGCTATGTACTCTGTTTTCCACCCCACTTGAATCCCACAATGACTCCTTGGCTCCATTCACTAGTCCATCTCCACACTTGATGTTACGTCGTAGCATGACTTCAGCTCCTAGTGCCATCTTTAGCCTTCTTGGTAGTCCTCCACATTCCTTGTCATCCTCTGGAATTAATTCTTCAGTCACTTTCTCATATGAGACTGCCCCATAAGTCGATCTTCTGTTTTCTATAAGCACATGATCGGCTTCAAATTCAAAGATTGGGGTAGCAGAAGAGAGATTCATCAATTCTCCTTCATTAAATGCATTGCAATCTGCAACACGAGGAAACAACCTTAGAGCCTTTTCAAATGGTGGCTTTGAAAGATCAATGTTGTTTCCTGCCACCATGCGACTTTCCAACAACTTAATATCCTGTTCCGTTTGCTTTCCTACTCGAACACGATTCAACAGGTCTGAAAAGGACGAATCCTTTTGTTGTCTCACATTTTCAGTTAACTCCACTATTTGAAAACAGTCCTTCCAAAGGTGAGATGCCAAGCGTTTCGACTGCAGTTTTGTCACACTAAACACAAAGTGTCCATTGACAGGTGAGAGCTGATAAAAGTCACTAACTGCAATCACATTCAGTCCTCCAAAGATGTCATCATTGGTAAATATCTCACTCAGTCGATAGTGGACAGACTGGAGAACTTTGTAAGATACCATGCTAATTTCATCAATGATGATGGTATGTGTGCCTCTCCACAGCATCCTCAGCTCTCGAAGTGCTACAGCCGTTAACTTTAAATGGTAGGCAGATCTTCTATGTTCAACTTGAAGATTAAGTGCTCTGTGAATTGTTAGGCCATCCACATTGAATGCAGCTACACCCGTTGGTGCCATGACCATGCATCCATGAACTTCCTCCGCATGTGGAACATGTCCACGAACACTTGTATGGCTTCAGTGATCAGAAAATTTATCGCCACTTTTTAGTTATATTTCTTACTACAAATACGTGCTATCTTCTAACAACTAGTATTGTTGTGTAGATGGCTGCATTACCTTTCGTTCGATGTAAAAGCTAGTTCTAGGCTAGTCAAAACAGTTTTACATCGTTCGATGTAAAACTTGAAAGAATTTTCTACGTTCCTTGGAATGTATGCGCATTCTCCTCAAACATATAAAAACACGAAAAACGGCTGGGCGGCAGTGCAGCTTCAAAGCCAAGGGCACAAATGTTGGAATACAGGTTCTTTACCTAAGTATCTAAAACTTCCATGTTGGGGATTTAAATATCTCTAAGAGTTTTAGAGAAAAACGGCAAAAACCACAATTTCAAACCATGGTAGCTCACCTTTTCGCCTGTAACGTCTGAATCGGGCAATGAATCAAAATCCCCAACATGGAAGTTATTTATTATCCTATAATACAGCCAATAAATGTAAAAAAGTATGCCAATAGGCTTTTTCCCACTGCCGCCCAGCCATTAAAGTTTTGACTAGCCTAGAACTAGCTGTTAGCCATTTTGTCACATGACCGTCGCATGATATTGAAAGTGACGTCACCTAAAAGTCGAGTCAAGTAGCAAGTGAAGTGGAATACAGACAAAGTCTCTTCTATTTTTGTACCTTTGATCTTTGATACATAACCTTTCGCCGTCGGATAGCTCTTTAAATTCTGCTTTGGTCGCACTTGTATACGAACCGACTCGCTTTTGAAGATGTTTTTCGGAAGGAGAAAAGATCGAAGAAACTCAATCTAGGTAAGCCGGACCAGAAAGTTACTGACATGTTCAAATTTGATCGAAGGCT
This sequence comes from Halisarca cf. caerulea, assembly GCA_963170055.1. NCBI lineage: Eukaryota > Metazoa > Porifera > Demospongiae > Chondrillida > Halisarcidae > Halisarca > Halisarca cf. caerulea. Next base: position 7,083 of record CAUJGJ010000057.1, on the reverse strand, counting down.
TAAGATTCACTTAGTTTCGCATAGCCAGCCTCTTTCTCCTTGATGTTGTTAGAGATTTTGTAGAATTTTTATGATGTCGTCAACGGAAAGGGGCTGGAGACGCGAGACTAGGATTCACTGTAGCCGAAGGCCGTTTGACTGGAATAATTGTCGATCTTGCAGTTTTAACATCATGTAAGGCTGTTTTGGAATCTTTACGTGCACAGCAACATTTTTCCTAAGTCACGGGCTGGTCACATGACATTTCATCGTGAAGCCATCTAAAGTCGCGAAATTCTTTCTAATTGACGCCTTCACTGAGATTTTAAGTTTATGGACATGTCCCACATGCGTCACTTCCTTGCACTGACCTCTCGATATGTTCTCTGATGACACGAATCACATAAGACTTTCCCATCCCTGCACCACCAGTTATAAAGATGCGGATGGGCTTAGGTTGGGCCTCCTGTCCGAGATGAAATTTGTGTAACGAGCTTGTATACTGTACTACCATGTCAAATGCTTCTCTCTGTCTTGCATTCAAATTGCATACCAACTCTGTGAAGGCCTTATCAGTGAGACACATGCGTGTGAGGGCTCCATTGGCATTATCATCATCTGCTACTGTAGGAAGAGCATTTACATCCACCTGTTCATCTTGGACATAATTTTCAGTGTTGTGTAAACCATGGTCCAGCTCCTCTGGTACATGAGTAGCATCTTCCCGTTCACCATGTTGAACATTTGGTGCAACCAAATCCATGTATCGCCATCGGAAACTGCTTGCAATTGCTGCACCGCTCTTTGTACTTCCTCTGCAAAAGTATGGTGTTCACAATTCAGCACTTTCATCTCCTTTTCATGAGCAATGAAAGCTGACAATGCACTGTCATGCTTTTGAAGCAAGTCCTCCTTCACAGGCTCATTATAGCGCTTTTCGACTGGGGAAGAAAATGGCCGCCGCTCGAAATGGTAATATATACATCGAATTTTACAGCTCAAACAACAATGTACGTCGATTTTTACAACTGTTTAGTGTTTTAATGTTATTTATCGAAACAATAAACTACAAAACAGGCCCATGTGTCATATGCAGAAGTATAAAGATGATTTTGAAAAAGATACACTTTTTCTCTAAATGTCGATTTGGGGACGTGTAGACGGCCTCCCAAAGAGATGAAACTGGCATGAGATGAAAGAGTAAAGTTCTTTTAAGATATGGATGCTGAGCGGAGAACATATAACTCCAACTGAAATAGTTATAACGAAAAATGTACTTTTAGCGGGTAAAAATGGCTAAAAATGACAATTAAAATGGTAATATCTTAGGCTAACCTGCTTATATAATCCCCGCTCAACAAGTATACAGAAGTATTTTAAATCGTTGGGTTCTTTTGTTGTTCAGAAAAAGTCCCAGGTACACGTCCCCAAAACACGATATATTTGCAGGACAGTTCCAATCCGCCATTTTAGGATGACGTAAGGTGCGCGTCATCAGTATTGGGCATTTAAATTCGTATGGTACATTGGAAATAAGCGCCCTACAATGTTATCGACTACGTGAACAATCGAGTCTGGTCGGCAATTTGTTGAGCGGAAAGTTCTATTTTTCATTTAATGGTTCCAACAAGTATCGGTGAGTTCTTATGCATATATTCTTGTCATTGATAGTCATATCTTCGGCGAAAGTGGCATACTTGACGGCTAAGACGCAGAGACAGTAGCACTAGCTTGCGTGCGAAATCAATCGATTAGTACAAAGTCAGAAAGTAGACTGAGCATGCTAACATTTTGCCGATTTTAGCTAGTGTTTCATTCGTGATCTAGGATATCCTGGATAGTATAGTGCAGTTACCTGTCACAGCACTTTCTTACATTGATTCGGCCTTCTGCAACGATCATTCGAGGTGGGAAGGTCGATATCGGCGGTACCTGGCCCTTTTGACGGTACTAGTGCAGCTTGCACATTGCTACTAAACATTGATGTGCTTTTACAAATACCTAAACAAAACTTATTAAGGCACAAAAAGGCTTTTTGCCTTGTCAAAGTCGATAAGATTCAAAAGATTCTGCTATCGCTGAACCACTGTTAGCGCCCGCTACTGATGACGTATTACAACGTTTACCTTCTGTTGGTAATGACGTATAGGTAAAATGTGACAAATTCCACAAATTCCATAACTTTGTCGCCTGTAATCCCCAACTTCCAAAAAGCGCTATAATGCCCCTGTGTTCTCACGTCTCCACGGAATGTACAACAGCAACAGTGAATAATAATACTCGTCACCGTGGCTTTGTGGTGTCATAATGGGTGTTCGAAGGCACGCTTGCTTTGTACGAAGTTTGATCCATCCCAGATTGCCTTGCAATTAGAATCGAGGCTGGATGTGATGCCCACTGCTGCCCTTTGGTGTGTCATCTCTATATACACTATCATAACATACAGAAAAGTGAGCCAACGTCATCTTCTCAAATTCATCTTCCTGTGGTCTTGCAGCATATCTGTCAAATAGTCCAGGTTGAAAAAGATTTGTATCCATGTCATCCAGCTCAAGTAACTCAGACCGACTCTTGAGAATCCTTGTTCTCTTTTCAGGAAGAACAGTGTTGACAAAGACAACTTTACGCGACGAATCCTTTAGTGGTAAGTGGCACAACCAATAGGCTGCTTCTTGGCCACTTAGCTACCTATGTGAAAGCATAGTGTTTCCCAATTTAGATAGTCGTTTTCGAAGTGAAGCATTGGGTGCTAGTGATTTGAGGGAATCACTGATAGCCTTCTTCACCTCTTCGCTCTCACCTTTGCACATGTACGAGCATATGTAAGATACTGTCCCATAAACCGATCCAATCAACTGTATATCCATGTTGGCCTGCCATGCTAAAAGTAGTGGAGCATTGTACGGGTTGACGTTTTCTTCACCATCGGTTCTCCTGAGAATATAGAACCGGGACTTGTTGCCTACATCTTCATTGTTCTTGAGATGAGTAGTGGATGATAGAGGTTGTGGGAAGTCAAAACGACATTCTTTTGATTTTTTTCTTTTGTCCTTCTTGATGCAAGTAGACATATGATTATGTTTCTGAACTCGAAGAACTACAGATCGCAAGCTGTCTTTGCCACATCCTTCTTCTAGAATTCTGGCAGAAATGTAGCAATCGATAAAATCAGGAGCTACTGTTCTTCCCTCTACCATATCAAGATTAGGGGCATCTTTCACCCACTACAAAGAATAAAAGTGTGGTGATCCTCAAAGTTGAAACTCTACTCTCCAAAAGAAATCCGTTACCTCTCCAATTGGCTTTCCAGATCCCTTTATAATTCCTTTTACTAGGCATTGGAAGCGGTGTTGAAAATGGCGTGCTGTGACAACAGGATTGCTTGTCATAAGTGTTCTTCTTTCTTCATCAGATAGCTCGTCCACTTTTTAACTGGAGATAATCCTTCCGCTGCAACTTGCTAAAACTACCATTAAATCTTTCCAGTGGTGATCATCTGCACTAAAAGTGATAAAGAAAGTGGGTGGACCAAGTGTACATAGCATTGCAAACAGTTGTATCCTTGCTGTTTGCCAGTACGCTGCAGTTCCTCTAATGTCTCGCATGAAGCTATAACAGTTTTCACGAACATCGGGATTTTCCCCCACTCCAGTGCTACGCAGATCTCCTGTAGTCAAAGTTTTATTTTGTTTGTTCTTCCTTCCGGATGTTGGATTGTGAAGGCGGAGAGCAATTGATATACTACTTTGTAATTTTATTGCTTCCACAATGTTACATACCCAGAATATATATGATGGGTGTTTGGCCAAGTGTGAATCTTTACTCATTATTCTTGATTGAAAATAGTCCAAAGGTGTAATTGAAAATTGTTGATAAGTACCAAATAAATTGTTTCCATCAGGATAAAGTGTTGGAAAAGCAAGAACCTCAAGTTGTTGCTCATTGAAAATGCTCAGTGGAGCACTAGTGATCTTCTCAAGTTGATGCACTGGAAAAGTGCCTTCTTGTAAGTAGTTGGTTACTGGTACATCTGGCATCAGGAAATCACTGCGGACAACACCTGATTCTTCCATTGCCTCTTCCTTGTTTTCAGTTTCCACGAAGTTCTCTTGGCAATGCTCTGTGATTTTCACATTTTTGTATGCAGAGTTGTTTTCTTTCAACCATTGCAATGCATTCATGACAATAGTATAGCGACACCGATAATACAATGACTTGGATTCTTTTGATGCAGTGGGTGGCTTTATGTACACAATGTCGCTACTGGTAGCCGGTCATGGAAGTTGATTTAAGACTTCAGTCATGGATGATGGAAAGTTGATCACCAGTCCAGTTAATCCTCTTTGTCCACCACGTGGCAGAAGAACTAACTTCATAAATGGTGCCGCACGTGCAATGAGGCGCTCTTCCATGCTGTTCAGGTCTTGAAGTTCTTTAGGTGCAGAAGCAGTATTCATTCTATTCCACCTTGAAGTGCTGAGAATTTTCTTCCTATTCAGTGCTGATATACATCTATTGCAGAACCATTCAGCAGTAATGAATTGTGAATTTCCAGTTACATGTGATGTAAGTTTATTTGCATCCTCACATGAACACAAATGAGCATTCTCTTTATAGCACAGCTTTAGACATGCAAAGTATGCACAAGATGGTCCATTACATATACACGGCTAAAAGCAAGCCCCGTTTATCAACCTGAAATCGATTCGTTTACGGATTGAAATATGAAGCCGTAAAACAACCCGAATGCACCCGTAGTACAGCTGTTTTAGGCATCATTTGGGAACGGACCGTATACGGTGGTAAGGGGGCGCTAAGCTGCTGCGTATTGTTTACAGATTGTAGAACGGGCAGGAAACAATCGCGCCTTATCCGTAGTGAAATCGGTTTGTTTTATTAAAACCCCGCAGCCCTGCATGCATCGATATAATACCGTTCTTGCAATGAAACACATCCATTTCAATTATTCAAGCAAAACACATTGTAATAGAACACCTGATTGTTAGAGTCATGTTCAAAAGTTACACCAGAATCTTCTTCCACTGTCTCCCTCTCCACATTCCTTTTTTTCCCTTTCCCAGTGACTTTGCAACCTCTGCCACAGTTGTGAATTAGTGACACATCAGTGATGAGGCTTGATGCTGGTACGGTAACAAGATCTTGGCTTCGTACGTAGAGTGGGCAGTCCAGACTGGTTGTACCAAGGGGGATGAAGGGAACTACAACCATAGTAACTTCCCTTTGGACGGTATAACATGCAGAGAGTGTTCCCAGTGCCTACATAGGAAATGATAAATGAACTGGTCAATTTTATGTACAACAAATCAACACAAATTTGAATGATTGTGTTTAGGTGAAAAGAACAATGACTGCCCAACACATGTTTTCATTAAATTTCACATTTCTAGTTCAACACATCTTATACATACACATACAGACCATTTGACAATGCAAAAGGTAACATACTAATTTGTATTGAGATAAAACATACTTCACCATTTCCAGTCTTGTATTTCACATGGGCAAGCAGGTGGACTAGATGTGGATTCTGGGAGTCAGGGCCACGGCAAAATAAAGCTTTTCCTGCTGTACACTTCACGGTACAATTGACATCCATGTTGTAGTCGCGTAGTAAGCCAGGGCGAGGTAAGGTAACAACAATGTTTCCAACCATTGTTTCCTTATCATTAGACTATGGAATCAAGATACGCACATGTAAGATATTGGTACATCTAATCACAATCAGAAACATGTAAAATAGTATCTGTATGGACTATGTACCTTTCTCAAGGACCCATGGGTGTAGATGTCCTTTATGGCAGTTTCCGAAGGTTGCCTGCCAAACAGAAATGAAGCCACGACAGGCTGCTGCAAAGTTGTCTTGAAACCACTGCCCACTGAAAGTTGACTGCTACTGTCCCCTTGTTGTCTACAAACAGAACATACATACATATATACACTTAATTGTGTCGAATTAAATCATATCCAGATCAGAAACTCTGATAGGTTTCATAGGACTCACACAATATCAGATCCAGAGGCACATGCCATGATATGCAGAGCAGTACTGATGGCAAAAGATGTGGCAATGTCACGGCTCGGGGCTTGCCGGTTGCCATGTACATTAAAATTCCGGAGAATAGAATTCAATGATTCACATCTAAACATTAACGGATTGAAGGTACATATTACGTACATATATAACATGACATACTCCCATGCAATAGCTTGGCCTGCCTGTACGTATACCTTTTGGTGTTTTTAGTTTGATGGGGGCCCATAGTCCAACAAGTTCTCTGGAAGATGCAACAGTAGATGTACCTTCAGTTTCTGGAGCATTTCCGGAGCTTGCAGTCTAATTTGCTGCACAAATGCTTGCACCATACTTTCGTACTTAGGTCGCTCACTGGAACTCACAGTGTGGGAGTAGCATAGCCGGAATACCTATAGGATATAAGCAATAGGGTGACATGCATTAATTAAACAATTAAGGCACGTACACATGTCAGTGTAACTGGTTACACTCACATGAGAGAGACATATCCACAGCTTCAGCATTTCATCACTCAAAATCCTCTTCAAGACAAAAGGTGCAATCTGGGCCCAAACCTTGAAATCACGTCCCACAAAAGACTTGCTGTATGTTGTGATGTTGCTTGACATTCGTCCAGTAATCCCGGAATAATCATGAGTATCAAGTACTGCCAAGATTTCTTCTTTCTGCTGTTTATTCAATGATGCCATTACTTTTGCTGTGAGGTACTTGTATGGTCCAAGAAGCACAGTATGGAGAACTTCAACTGGAGTTGATCTACATAAATATATATACATATATATATAAAGAGCATGAAATCCACCCAAAATAATAGGGAAGTTATTGAAAGACTACGAACCTGAAGGGGTCAAACGATAGGTCAAGCAAAGGACTTTTAACTGACCGAATTCCAACAGATTTTGACATGTCGGATGACCCCTTTGCATTCAGTGAAGACATAGTTGCAATCTGTTCGAGTGTCTCTTGTTTCGTTCTCCTGTCGCCAATGAGATGAGGTGAGGCTCTACGATCAGTCTGCAATAAAAAGAAAAAAACAAATATACGCAGGT
>CAUJGJ010000056.1:7500-10000 GCA_963170055.1 Halisarca cf. caerulea | reverse complement strand
TTGATTGTACTTCCTTACCTACATCCTCATGTATGTATGCACTGGTTTTAGCATAATAGTATTATAACACACAGAAGGAGAACATGCACACATACAGCATTCCATGTTAGATGCGTGTGTAGGTACGTAGGTACGTATGAACAGCCAGTTCATGCCAGCTCCATTCATCGCTCGCGGATGACACGTCCACTATGTCTGTGTGTGCATACTCTGACTGATTGGCCCTTGAATGAATGTAACTGCTACCCATTCGCAGTTTGAATGGCGCTGCATTCTCTCCATACAATCGTATGTACTCACATACTTGGGATGTTTGATTGTAGTCATCAATAGAATGTACATATGTACGGATGTCTTTATGAGTGTACTGTGGTGCTTGCTATCAGAGTTGGTTTATGTGTGTACGTACGCATGTACGTACATGAGGTGTGTTCACAGAGAAAGAATGAGGAGTATGTACTAAACCAGGTACTTACTATCCAAGTTCCACTGTATTCACAATGACATGTATGTATGCACTCACATACGTATGTGTGAATGTGGTTGTTATCCAACAAGCACATGTACGTATGTACGTATGTATGTGCACATGCACGTACGTATGTGCATATGTACATATGTATGTGTGCATATAATACGTATGTAGTTCAATACAGATTCAATGGTACGTAATTATTGTACGGAAGTACATACATACGTACATTCATGTGTACATACGTATGACGTACTTGGGCTCTTTGGTCTCTCCTGCGTAATTGTTAGAGGTACTTGTACGTATGAATGTACCTATGTATCTCTTTATGTACGTATATGCGTACTTGTGTACACACATTGGTTGAGTGCAATTGCATGTGTACACACATTAGGCGAGTCCAATTGGTGCCGAGTGTGAAACACTCTTCATTCAGGTCTTTGTGGTTGTTGAGTTTAATCTCCTGTGCTATTGAGCATTGATATGCAAACATTACCTTAAGAGTTGGTGACATGGTATTGGTAGCTGGTGTGTGTGTGTGTGTGTGTGTGTGTGTGTGTGTGTGTGTGTGTTTGTGTGTGTGTGTGTGTGTGTGTGTGTGCACGTGCGTGCGTGACCATATGCGTGTATGATGTATGTACGTATGTACACACGCACACATAATACACATATTTTGTGCATGTACACACATGTACGCACATACGTACGTACGTATGTATGTGTAACAGATATGCATGTGTGAATGGGCACGCATAGACACCTGACACAAGCTAGTCTATTCAAAGGATGATCTCTTGTTTCTGAATTGTGACAACTTGCGTCTCTTTCCTTGTTACTGAACTCCATCCCATGATGAATGTGCATACGCAAGGAGATCATAATTCATTTGTAGGAAATAATCAATTTTTTTTGTGTGTGTATGTGTGTGTGTATGTGTGCGTGTGTGTGTGTGTGTGTGTATGTGTGTGTGTGTGTGTGTGTGTGTGTGTGTGTGTATGTGTGTGTGTGTGTGTGTGTTTGTGTGTGCGTGTGTGTTTGTGTGTCTTTGTGTTTGTTTGTTTTTTGTTTTTTTTTGTGTGTGTGTGTACAGCAGGCCTGATTTCAGGTTCCAGCTCTGTTATCATAACACTGGTAGCATACGTACATGGTATGAGGATAGAGTGATACTTCTCTAAACCGGACACCCTTGGGACCAAAGAAAAGTTCCTGTTTAGAGAGGTTTCTGGATTAGAGCGGTTCTATGTATGTGTACAGTAAATGTAGAGAGCAGGACTGAAAACACATCCAGTTAAGAGAGCTAGAGTTCCAGATTACAGAGGGTTCGGTTTAGAGAGGTTTCACTGTATATACAGTATGTACATATACATGTGTACATACGTACCTGATGTGTACATACTGTACAGTATGTACAGTATGTACACATCTACATATGTACCTGATGTGTACATACAGCACTGTATATACAGTGTGTACACATATACGTATACGTATGTTAGTATGTGCGATAAAATCTCGATAATCACTATCATGATTATTAGAATATCTGGCTTAATCCAAACATTAATGAATGTACCATTCCTAATGTATGGAATACATATATGCTTAAGTACATACGTCTGTGGCTGGTTATTCAGAAGTTATGGATATTTATGTATGTGGATCTTTTTCACGTGAAAATCAAGGTTCTAATTAGTGAGATTTTACTGTGTGTCGTGTTGAAAACTCACCAGTGCATGCGTAGGTGCATGCATACATACATACGTATGTATGTATGTATGTATGTGCTCAGGTACTTACATACACACACATACATACGTACGTACATACAGTACGTATATGCATACATACTGTTGTGTTGTGTAAACAAGGCTAGTTACGTATGCCCTGATGTGTTTTGGGTAACATGTCATGTTGAAACTAAGCCCTGTCTCTGGCACGTTTCAATGTTTTGCTGGGAAGTGTGGAAAATGAAAACAGCAAGTTTCCCGAACCACTGTGAAAACATTGTAGTTGGGACTAAAGTACATA